>BLSH010511396.1:810958-832297 GCA_018402905.1 Glandirana rugosa | reverse complement strand
GACCCCTCCCTCCAAAAAACGGGTCCCAGTTAAAAATCTGGGATACACTGATCCTGGGATCTTATAAAGCGATCAGATTGACAGAATCAATTACGAGTACAATAATGTGATTCGTGACCTCAAACTTGTACAAAAGAAAAAAGGAAAAAGTAGGAATATAAAAAAGTAAATATACTCACAAAAAAAGACCGGAGAGGAAAATCACCGAATGTGGAACACACCCCAGCAGCGGCCCCCACCGGGAGGTCGGGACCCAAGGGGGGGAAATCGCCCCCGGGACCCCCCCCGAGGGGGACCTACCGCTACGACGCGGCGAAACCGCCATATAAGTTTAACCTCGTTAAAGGCACAGGCTGGTTATATTCGGGTAGCCGCACCGCCAAAGCGGCGCAGCATCGCCATCCAGGGGGAGCCCCCCCCAGGGCCCCCGCTAAAGGGGGGGAACCCAGGGCTGGAGGGCCACCCCCGGCGACGACCCCACACAAGGTGTAAGCCACTAAAAGGAGAGGCCAGAAAAAAACACTCATATAAATGAAAAAATATAAGGATGAAAAAGGAAAAAAGAAAACATGTTCAAACTCCAGTGCTTAGTGTAATAACATGAGCATTAACTAAGACAGTTAGACTAGCGAAATATTCTAGGGTCCTAGTCACATAGGGTCTAAAAATTGACCCTGGGCAAAAAACCTCCCTCCCCAGCACAACATCGAGATATCAGTTCCCCCTCCCGTACATCCAACATCCCCACTCCCAAGGGAGGCCTCTGCTAGCCTGCCTAATATACCCTCCCCCCGTTAGAAAGGTGGTCCCATGGGGATAATACCATAACACAGACATTGAGTGTCAGTTCCAGGCGCCGCCATCTCTCTCATGGGGCAGCACCAGGAGTAAAGTACCCACGAGAACCAATGGGGGGAGAGGGGAAGGGAACAAAAAAAAAAAAAAGAAAAAAAAAATATATATACACATATATATACATATATGTATAATCGGAAGGGAGTGAGGAGCACAGAACAAAAATAGGTTCAGGGGGGTATGTTGGTCCTTATCTTGGTGGCCGACGGAGGGGGTCTCAGCAAGTGATCCAACCTCCAGAGATTGATCAGTTATATGGGCTGCAACCATAGTCTGCGGGCTGCAATTTGCAAATAGGGGTTGATCACGTGTGATAGGGCCAAAACGTAGGCCCCCAAGTCAAAAAGAAAAAATTCCAGAACACTTAGTAGTTACCAGGGGGATATGGGCCCAGTGTCAGCCATTGTCGACATCCTGAAAGCGTTGAGCCTGAAGGGTGCGGAGGGCTTGAGAGCTTGATTGAGATAGTTGAGAGGAGCCACGGAATGTCTGCGATGACCGTCGGCGGGAGGATGAAGTTGTCGCAGTTTGTTGAGAGGGGGGGAGGTCAAACTGAAGATCCTGGAAGTGTTTTTTCATATCCATCACAGAGAAGGCTTGAAACTGGCGGCCTTGGTAGGAAAACGATATTTTGAAAGGGAACCCCCACCGATATCGAATATCCTTTGCTTGTAGAATTTGAAGATACGGTTTCAGGGTTCTCCGTTTTATTATGGTACCCTGGGAGAGGTCTGCAAACAGTTGGAGAGGGTTACCTTGAAACGACAAATCCTGTCTGTCCCTAGCCGCCTGCAGCAGCCTTTCCTTGGTGCGATAGTAATGAAATTTAATTATGACATCCCTAGGCGGGCCGTCAGTCGGTTTGGGTGCCAGGGACCTGTGGATGCGGTCAAACTCCAGGCGTTCTGGGGGGATGTCTGGTGCAAGCTCCTGAAAAAAGGCAGTGGCAGTGCCTTGTAGGTCTGTGATGAGCTCTGGGAGGCCGCGGATGCGCAGGTTATCCCTGCGGGCCCTATTCTCAGCGTCTTCTAGCTTGTCTTGCATCGCCACTAGCTCAGCCTGCAATTTTTCAACCTCCTCCTCATGTCCTTCAAGGACAGTGGTAGTCAAGTCCATCCTCTGCTCGAGCTGATTAGTGCGGTGGCCTAGCTCTTTAAGACCCTTCACTAGGTCTGCTGATAGTTTGCGGGAGGCCGCAGTGATCTCGTCCCGCACTATGGACCGAAATTTGTGTAAGAGAGCGTCCGAGTCTATGGCCAGGGGGCTGGTAAAGTCTGAGGGGAATTGTTGCAGACTGTCCCCTGAGAGCCGCGTGGTGTCATCCGGCTCCGGCGGCTCGGGCGCCATCTTGCCCTTACCTCTCCCCTTCCCTGAAGCTGAGGCCGCCTTCTGTGACTTCTTCCCCTGACGGCTCCGGGGCGTATGATACATGCCACCGGGAGCCTGGCGTGTTAGGTGATCCGGGGAGCTCCTTCAGCGGCCGCGGAGAGCGGGCTGTGCCCTGCTAGCCGAGTTTTTGTGTCCCGTCGGCACGGAGCGGGGAGGCTAGGCGTCCATCTTCCCCGAACCCGCGCATGCGCCTCCTATACATTTTATTAAATCAGCTCCGGCGTCTTCTCCCTCTCTGGCTCTTCTCCCTCCTCCAGCGTCTTCTTTCTTCTGCTCTTTTGCGGGGTCTTCTTTCTTCTGAGGGGTCTTCTTTCTTCTGCTCATTTGTGGGGTCTTCTCCGCTGTCTTCTCCCTCTGTTCTTCTTCCCATGTTGACACAACACGATCCCCCGGACTAATGATTGCTCCGCACTGTGCGTTGACCTATATTGGCATGGGGCGGGGCCACCCACTGACGTCATCCGGAGGCCCGATCCCTTATGACATCACCGACCGATGCATGATGGGGCAGTGACGTCACAAGGGGGCTTTCAGATTCTGATAAGCCCCCGCACGCAGACCCCGACAACCACCGGCCAGGGTTGTTGGGAAGAAGCCCTTGTCCTCATCAACATGGGGATAAGGTGGTTTGGGGTGGGGGGCCCCCCTTGCCTCAAAGCAACAACCCCCCCCATGATGAGGGCATGCGGCCTGGTATGTCCAGGAGGGGGCAGAGGGATTCGCTCGCCCCCCCCTTTCCTGACCTGCAGGGCTGCGTGCTCGGATAAGGGTCTGGTATGGATTTTGGGGGGGGACCCCACGCCATTTTTTTTTGCTCGCGGAGGGTACCCCTTCAAGATCCTCAGCACACAAGTCACACCGCAAGTGGGATCATCATGATCCGACTTCTGGTGCAACTTCTATTCAAATCAATGGACTCCTATAGGGAACCATTGTTTTTAAATAGAGGCAGAGAAATGCCTGATGAGGATTAACACTGTGTATACACCATTAAGCCGCGTTTTTGAGCTTTTATCGGCGCCAGTGTCAAAACAACTCTAGCACTGGGGCCTCAGAACGTGCTGGCCCTGTTTTTTTTTTTTGGGAGCTTAAAAACGCCTATGCCACTCACAGCTCAAAAATGTCTGTGTGTGTATGAGGCCATTGAGTAATATGGAGAGGCGTTTTTAAGCTGTAAAAAAGCTCAAAAACGCGGCTGTAAAAACGTCCGTGTGTATGAGCCATTGGGCAGGTGCAAAGAAATTATGTAAAGTAAGACTGCTTTCAAAAATATTAATTTTAATTGTTTATTTGTATCAATTTACAAACTACAAAGTGTGTTAATAGAAGAAAAATCAAATCCATATTTGGCGTGACTACTCTTTGCCTTCAAACTAGCATCAAGTCTTACACTTGCACGCTTTGTATACGTCCACAAAATCAAGAATTGTGTAGAATTAGGGTCAGGTGTATGTAATGCAGCAATTGAAAGACATATCATGCTTACTTTCCTTTGAGATCGAAAGATGTCCAGCAGTTTCATCAGCACAGAACTGGTGGAAACCAGCGGGACCCAGGTACACCCATCTACTGCCTGGAAAAGTCTGACCAAAAGCGGTAATCATGGAAGAATTGCATTTAAAGAGCCATACCTCCAACGTGGAAACAAGGCTAAGCGACTCAACTATGGATGAAAGCATAGGAACTGGGGTGTAAAAAAATGGCAGCAGGATTTTTGGACTGATAATGAGACAAAATGTGAAATATTTCTCTGTAGTAGAAGGCAGTTTGTTTGCAAAGGGCTGGAGAGGGATGCAATAATGAGTGTCTGCAGGTAACAGTGGAGCATGGTGGAGGTTCCTTGTAAGTTTAGGGCTGCATTTCTGCAAATGGAGTTGGAAATTTGGTCAGGATCAAAGTTGTCTTCAATTCTGAGAAATACAGGCAGATATTTATCCATCATGCCATACCATCAGCGAGGCGTGTGATTGGCCCGAAATTTATTCTGCAGCAGGACAACGACCCAAAACCTACAGCCAATGTCATTAAGAACTATCTTCATTGTAAAGAACAAGGAGTCCTGGAGGTGATGGTTTGGCCCCCATAGAGCCCTGATCTCAACATTATGGAGTCTGTCTGGGGTTACATGAAGAGACAGAAGGACTTGAGGCAGCCTACATCCACAGAAGATCCGTGGTTAGTTCTCCAAGATGTTTGGAACAACCTACCTACCGAGTACCTTCAAAAACTGCGTACAAATGTACCTAGAAGAAATGATGCTGTTTGAAAGGCAAAGGGTGGTCATACCAAATATTGATTTAATTTGGATTAATTGATGAAGATAAACTGTTAATATTGTATATAATATATATATATGTATATTATTTTTATATTTTTATAATTATTATTCATAGTTCATAGGAGCAATAAGTGTTGTATTAATAAATACTGTAGCTCTTCTGAAAGCAACCGTGTGCATCTGATAAACTACCCCTAAGTGTGTAAGGGTAAGAGAATTTATAGCTTTTTCCATGGGTACAAAGTCCAACAATCTTCTGACCCTGTTTGAAATGTTATTTCAGGTTCCTGGAACGGTTATTGCTGCATGTGTTTTCCTGTAATTTATGTCTGCATTAGTACATTCTTAAGTGCTCGTTCCAGTATCTCTTTGATTTATCTCAAACATATTCCCCATCACACTGTAACCGATACGTGTTATTATGAAAGCCCCTAATTAAATCAAGACATTTAACCTGCTGAGTTTCTGGCAGATCTTAGTGGATGGACATTTTTCTTTTCCTTTATAACTACCATGTACAAATCAATTTGTTTAGTATTTACAAGCCCTTTGATCTAATCTCTAAGGCCCCTTTCACACTGAGGCGTTTAAAAAACGTGCACAAAATATCAAGCGTTATTACTGTGTTTTTGCCGCGTTTTTCCCGCATTAGCGCTATAATTAGCACTAACGCCCAGTAGTTTTTCAAGCACTTTCGAATCGCTAGCATCAAATAAATAGCACATACCCCTACATTACATCCTGTTTACTTCCTGGTATTTTGACCTTTCCACAACCTCTGGGCGTTTTGCTGGCGCTTTTAAAGCACTTTACATTCATTTCAATGTATATGGGTGTTTTTAATGCGAGCCAATGTACCTATTCACACTGGGGCGTCGCACTGGTGGCGCGTTTAAAAAAGTCCTGCAAGCATGATTTTTTGTGCTTATTCTGAGCGCTAAAAATAGTGCATTAAAAACGCCCATATACATTGAAATTAATGTAAAGCGCTTTAACCACTTCAGCACCGGAAGGATTTCCAGCTTTAGGACCGGAGCCCTTTTTGCGATTCGGCGCTGCGTCGCTTTAACTGACAATTGCGCGGTCGTGCGACGTTGTTCCCAAACGAAATTTGCGTCCTTTTTTTCCCACAAATAGAGCTTTCTTTTGGTGGTATTTGATCCCCTCTGCGTCATTTCTGATCGCCGCTATAAACAAAAGAAGAGCGACAATTTTGCAAAAAAACCCAAATTTCTTACTTTTTGCTAAAATACAAATCCAAAAAAAAAATATAAAAAAACATTTTTTTTCACCGTTTTTGGCCAATTTATATTATTCCTCATATTTGCAATAAAAAAAAACGCAATCGGCGTTTATTGATTGGTTTGCGCAAAAGTGGTCGCGTTTACGGATGATAAGAATTCATTTTTGGGGTTTTTATTTTTTTTTTATTTTTTACTAGTAATGGCGTCGATCTGCGATTTTCAGCGGTACTGCGATATTTCAGCGGACATGTCGGAACGTTTTGACACTTTTTTGGGACCATTGGCATTTATACAGCGATCAGTGCTATAAAAATGCACTGATTACTGTGTAAATGCCATTGGCAGTGAAGGGGTTAACCTGCAGGCGCGCTCTAAGGGTTAACTATGTTCCCTGGGCGTTCTAACTGTATGGGGGACTGCCCTAACAGGAGAAGGGAAGTGGTCACAGCCTTCATGTACAGGAAGGCTGTGATCACAGCCCTTCCCCCTCACACAGAGCGGAGGTCCGTGTTTTCATACACGGACCTCCGTTCATTCACTCCGGGGGGGGGGGGGGCATCGCGGGTAGCCGGCGGCTTTGAAGCCGCCGCACCCGCTCCCTGGCCCCCTCCGGCAGCTCTGTATTGCGGCCGCCGTCGTATGACGGCGATCCGCGTTACAGAGCCACTCTGTCGCCGTCACTTGCCGATCAGCCGTCGGCAAGTGGTTAAAAGCGCGTTAAAAGGGGCAGCAAAACGTCCAGAGGTTGTGGAAAGGTCAAAATACCAGGAAGTAAACAGGATGTAATGTAGGGGGATGTGCTATTTATTTAATGCTAGCACTTCAAAATGTTAGCAAAATTATAATATGATGTGTGCATTATATTTTGCTTGCGCTAATAAACGCACTTTTCAGCTCTTTTGCATAATGCATTTGAGTGCACTCATGTTAAAGCAAGTAAGACAGACACAATAGCTGTTCTCACATTGCAAGCTCGCCCATCAGTCCTGACTATCAATGCTTGCTGGTTTAATTTATAGGGTTGAATCAGGGATGAAAAAGGGACTTGATGGCTTCACAATCAGCCAATCAGCCTCCAAGGCACAGTCACATGACATGAGCTCAATACAAAATTACAACCAATGATACACTTGTTTATATTCAAACGATACAATAGAAGAGGCGTGCATGCATGTGGAATGGCTGGCCAGCCTGGATGAGTCACAGCCGTTGGGTGGGTGGAGATGCACACACTCCAGATAACAATGAAAGCCATGTGGAAACATGGCTTCCATTGAAGCCAACGCGTTACAGAGACTTTCCCACCAAAACCCCACGCATGCAAAGCCAGAACCACCATTACAACGAATCCTATGAAATATAGTTCATAGAGCTATATTTATTAGTGATTATACTACTGTTCCATTAAAGGGTAAATTATGCACAAAGGAATATAGCTGTGGGTTTCTGTCACATGGATCAGACATGACAGAAAGCTTACAGACCATTATCCTTACATAAAAGGCAATACTGATTCCATACCACAAGTACATCCTTGCCAAGCAGATCAATCTGTACATAGTACAGGGCCCCCCCGATTGACGGTAATACACCCGCGTCACGGAATGTGCATCGCACCTCAAAGATCCGGACCGGCGTTCGCTCCAGCATTAACAGCTCAGAGCGCCTGCCAGCTGGGATGATCGGGCGGGTAGAGTATGGTTACCAAATGATGGAAGGTTCCCATTGTAAGTGGCCTGTCCTCAATATCGGTTAAAGCCATATTCGCTATACACAGCGAATACCGTTAACCGACACTGGGAGACACTGTGACAATACATATTTAACATATCCTAAATTTCTACAACAAAAAGCGCTTCAAAAGCGCTTGAAAAACGTAATTATATCGCTAACGTGGGAAAAACGCGGCAAAAACACGGTAATAACGCTTGATGTTTTGCACGCGTTTTTCAAACGCCTCAGTGTGAAAGTAGCCTAAGGCTACTTTCACACTGAAGCAGCAGCCGCGGTAAAACCCCGCTAGTTTTAGCGGAGTGTTACCAGCGATATGGCTCCGCTATGCAGACGGGAACGCCACGCTTTTAACCCCCCACAAGGGGTTAAAAAGGGGTTAAAAGTGGCAGCGCTCAGCGCTACCGAGGCAGTGTGCAACCGCTTCAGAAGCGCTTGCTATTCATTTCAATGGCAGGAGCGGTAGAGGAGCGGTAGAGGAGAGGTATATTACCGCTCCCCTCACCGCCCCAAAGATGCTGCTTGCAGGACTTTTTGAAACATCCCGCAAGCTCACCGCCCCAGTTTGAAAGCACTCAGGGCTTTCACATTGGGGTGGATTGGGGGGGATTTTTGAGGCGCTTTACAGGTGCTATTTTTAGCTAAATAGCGTCTGTAAAACGCCTCAGTGTGAAAGGAGCCTAAGACCCCTTTCACACTGAGGCGCTTTACTATTGTTTTTGCGTTAAAAATATCGCTTACAAAACGCTTCTAAAAAGCTGCCCATTCATTCCAATATACCTATTCATACTGGGGCGTCGCGCTGGTGCAGCATTTAAAAAAGTCCTGCAAGCATGATTTTTTGTGCTTATTCTGAGCGCTAAAAATAGCCCATTAAAAACGCCCATATACATTGAAATGTATGTAAAGCGCTTTAAAAGCACCAGCAGAACGCCCAGAGGTTGTGGAAAGGTCAAAATACCAGGAAGTAAACAGGATGTAATGTAGGGGGATGTGCTATTTATTTAATGCTAGCGCTTCAAAAGCGCTTGAAAATCGATTAAAAAACTCCTGGGCGTCAGCGCTAATGTCTTGCACGCATTTTTCAAACGCCTCAGTGTGAAAGTAGCCTTAGTCTTGCATTTATTACTGGACGAGGTTTGATTTTTCCGCTACCATGGATTTGAGATGAATCCTGTGGGTACAAGATTCACAGTCCTGGTCAATTTTTGTGCATATTCATCCGACGGAATTCTTGTAAAACCACAATACACTGCACAGCCTTTGAACTATGGCCAGCAGGCTTAGAAAGGCCAATAATCCTAGATTGCAATCTCTAATGAGCAGGGCCCTCTGAGTCCTCCTGTATTGAATTGTATTGTAACTGTACTTTCTACCCTCACATTGTAAAGCACTGTGCAAACTGTTGGCACTATATACATCCTGTATAATAATAATAATAATAATAATTGGGCTTGTGTAGCCAATGGCCCCCTTAGGGGTGGCTGGTAGAAGTGGTTCACTTGTCTCTCTGCCCTCAATCACATCATTTTCCTTGCATCCGGAGTCACTGAACAGGCCAGTACTTTTTTTGTTGTTGTTGTTTTATTGAGGGAATAAACTTGGATAGGGTAGGGACGACTGTGGGATGTCCAAAGATCAAAGATACAGGACCATGCTATATACACCACCGTTTATACACTCCTTCTTCCTCCAGCACTGACACTTGTTGACCGTTTCACTCCTTCACTTCTCTCCTGCACAACACTTGTTAGGCCTGAAGGGAAATTTATCAAGCCTCCATTACATCTTTCTCCACCCTAGCTAGCATATGGTGAGGCTTGCACTTCTTTGTCAGCAGGACCTCTGGACCACCCATTACAGGCAAGGGCGATGGGTCCTCAAAGTGTAGCTAAGTACAAATGTGCTAGCCGAGTCTTGATGGACTAATGTTCCCAGCCCATCCTCTTCCAGGCCACTCCGGCCTACCTCACTGTCCAGTGACACCACTCCCCTGACTGGCTCCTCCACCTTCCACAGACCGTCCACTGTCTTCTCCCAGCCTGCTCCAGTCTTCCTCTCCAGCTCCCAGGGACTGTCATTTACTGACACCGGTGGATCCTTCAAAGACCCTTTCCTGTAGTTTCTCTGTTGCTCTCCTACTCCCTTATGCTACTCCAGGATCTCTCTCCACTCCTGGCTGCACCTGAGCCACCAGGCCTCAAGGTCACCCCCCCCAAACTAGGGGCTCCCCCCTGGGTGAGGCCTCAACAACACTTGCTACGTCTCCACTCTTCCACCCGACAATCTCCTCCTCCCAGCTGGGCAGACCACAGTATTTAAGGAGGCCTGCCCCCTGCCAATCTAGGTTGGGGATTGGTCAGGGCTCCTTAACATACCTCAAAGTCCTACCTCCTGTCCCATCCCCTTTTTATAGAACCTTCTGGACCCAAAAGGGAGGAGTAACCAAAGAGCGTTCCTTCCTGCAGTCTCCAGCTCTCCCTGGGCCACTTCCCTGCCCAGATCAAAAAGTTCAGGCCTGCCTGACAGTGAGGCCTGAATAAATTTGTCTCTCCTAGCAAAAATCTATCACAAAAGCACCTATTCACTATGGGGGCGCTACACTTGAAAAAGATAGAGAATAGAGGATATTTGGCAAGTACAGAATCACAGTAAATATAAAATAATATGCAATGTGGTTGGAGGGAAGCTTCAGAATGGCAAAGATGTTTGTATTACAAATTATGTGAGCACACCGCAGTTTCACTTTAACCGGTTCACATACTTTTACTGCTGCAGAGTGGCAGCGGTTCGCGCATGTGCAGTAGCGGGCGGGAGCCCGCTGCACTCTGCCTGGCAGAGAAGAAAAGCAGGGAACCGCCGATGTAAATATGGCGGTTCCCTGCTCTGTCGGGCAGCATGTAAAAGATCTACTGATCCCTGTCACTGGGATCAGTTAGATCTCTTATGCTCCTGGCAGCCCAGCCCCCTCATAGTTAGAATACACCTAGAGAACACAGTTAACCCCTTGATTGCCCCCTGCAGGTTAACTCCTTCACCGCCAATGACATTTATACAGTAATCAGTGGATATTTACGTTTCTGATCGATGTATAAATGTCATTGGTCCCAAATAAGTATCAAAAATGTCTGACATGTCCTTTGAAATATCACAGTCCTGATAAAAATTGAATATTGCCGCCATTACTAGTAAAAAAAAATGGATATGTATTTTTTTTTTTGCAAAATTGTCGCTCTTTTTTTGTTTATAGTGGTGATCAGAAATGATGCAGAGGTGATGAAATACCACCAAAAGAAAGTTCTATTTGTGGGAAAAAAGGAAGCAAATTTTGTTTCTGAATCACAAAAAGTGCTCTGGTCCTAACTTGGGAAATCTTTCTGGTCCATTAACCGCTTCAAAACCGCCCACCATCAAATGACGGCGGATCAGTGCGGCTCTTGTTGCAGGCGGACGTCATATGACGTTGGCCCTTTAAGCCGGGATTGCACGCGATCGTGACCGTGGCGTGTCACCCATCAGTGACCTTGGCATGTCACCCGTCACCCATCAGTGACCGTGGCATGTCATCCGTCACCCATCAGTGACTGTGGCGTGTCACCCGTCATCCATCAGTGACCGTGGCGTGTCACCCGTCATCCATCAGTGACCGTGGCGTGTCACCCATCAGTGACCGTGACCTGTCACCCATCAGTGACCGTGGCCTGTCAGCCGTCACCCATCAGTGACCACCGCCAGTCACCCGTCACGCATTTGTGACCACCGTCAGTCATCCGTCACGCATCTGTGACCACCGGCAGTCACCTGTCATGCATCAGTTACCACAGCCAGACACCCGTCACCCATCAGTGACCACCGCCAGACACCCGTCACCCATCAGTGACCACCTCCAGACACCCGTCACCCATCAGTGACCACTGCCAGTCATCCGGCACCCATCAGTGACCACCGCCAGTCACCCATCAGTGACCACCACCAGTCACCCATCAGTGAGCACCACCAGACACCCATCACCCATCTGTGACAACCGCCAGACACCTGTCACCCATCAGTGACCACTGACAGTCACCCATCAGTGACCACTGTCAGTGGCCCATCACCCATCAGTGACCACCGCCAGTCACCCATCACCCATCAGTGACCACCGCCAGACACCCATCAGTGACCACCGCCAGACACCCGTCACCTATCAGTGACCACCGCCAGACAGCTGTCACCCATCAGTGGCCACCGACAGTCACCAGTCACCCATCAGTGACCTCCACCAGTCACCCATCAGTGAACATCGCCAATCACCTGTCAGTGACCATCATCACCTATCAGTAAACATCACCTGTAAAAGTCTCACACATGTGGTATTGCCATACTCAGGAGGAGTAGCAGAATGTATTTTGAGGTGTCATTCTTGCTATGTACATGCCATGTGTTGGAAATATCATATAAATGGACAACTTTGTGTAAAAATAAAAGCGTTTTCATTTTTTTCCCACATTTCCCAAAAACTACTGGGAAAAAATGGCATGTTCAAAAGACTCATAATGCCTCATAGATTATACATTGGGGTGTTTGCTTTCCAAATGGGGTCATTTTGTGGGCAATTCCATTGTCCTGTTGCTCCAGGGCCTTTAAAAATGTGATAGGGTGTCATGACATTAGATGTGTTTTTTGTAAAAAATGTTGTATAAAAAAAAAAAATTATAATAATAATAATCTTCATTTTGCAAAGAATTGTGGGGAAAAAATGACAACTTCAAAGAACTCACCATGCAACTTACTGAATACTTTGGAATGTCTACTTTTCAAAAAAGGGTTATTTGGGGGGTATTTGGCTTGTCAGGGTCTCAAGAAATGAGATAGGCCATCGGTACATCAGGTGTGATCAATTTTCAATGATTGGCACCATAGCTTGTAGACTCTAACTTACACAAGGACCAAATAATATACACCATTTTGGGTTATTTTTACCAAATATATGTAGCAGTATAGATTTTGGCCAAAATGAATGAAGAAAAATTACTAATTTGCAAAATGTTATAACAGAAACAAAGAAAAAGGCATTTTTTCACAAATTTTTAATATTTTTCTTATTTATAGCACAAAAAATAAAGACACCCCTAGTGATTAAATACCACCAAAAGAAGGGGGTTTTTGTGCCCAGTATTGAGGTGGTTAAAGCAGAACTTGGATTTTCAAAAAATCCTTCATTACCACCCCTTCCTACACTAAACACTAAATAGTTATTACATTTGTGAAATTCCTTACCTTTGAAGAGATATGTCCAATTTAATTTACAGGAAGTGCTCTCTCTCTCGTTCGAATGATGCACCATGTATTCTTCAATGTTAGCTCTGCTAGAATAGTGATTGCATCATATCCTCTTCTTTCTGTTTATACTACATTTCCCATCAGCCTTTGCACATTTCAATGAATGTGGGAGGTACACTAGGCCTGTACATGTAAATGTGAACAAGCCCACTTCAACATAAATCACACCCCTCATTCTGCAGCCAGGCCCACTAACCAGTGACACACAAGATGTCTTCTCTCCCCTCCAGCCACAAGGACATAAACATATTGCCATTACTTTATGTAATCATTACTGAGCTGTACACACATCCCATAATGATATATTATACACACTGTACTCTGCTGTAATTCACTATTAGAAATATTCCTCCTCCTCCTGCAGGTTTGGGATAGTTATAACATTCAGTGCTGGTATGATGTATGAGAACATCCCTAGCCATACCATAGAAAGAGAGAGCCGGGATGTTTTATATCAGCATGTGACACAACTAAATGTCAGCATGAGAAAAACACAAAAAAGTGCAGCGCTAACCTAATCAATAACACAATAATGGTGGGACCCTCTAATGTATGGAAATCTCATTAAACTTCAATATCACCACAATACCGGTCTCTGTGATATGTAACATCACATATAATACACATCGCACTGAAAATAAGACATAGAAATGAAACTTTGCAGGGTTGGTGGAAACCCCTCCTACAGATATATGGAAGTGTACGGTGTCAGTAAACAGTGCAGCCTATCAGTGGCGCTTATCAGTGCCCATCAGTGTGGTCACACAGCTTCACTTATCAGTGCCCATCAGTGCGGTCATACCAGTGCCACTTATCAGTGCCCATCAGTGCGGTCATGCAGTTCCACTTATCAGTGCCCATCAGTGCGGTCACACAGTTCCACTTATCAGTGCCCATCAGCGCAGTCACATATTGCCCACCAGTGCCGCTTATTGGTGCCCATCAGTGCGGTGACACCGTGCCCACCAGTGCTGCTCATCAGTGCCCATCAGTGCGGTGACACCGTGCCCACCAGTGCCGCTCATAAGTGCAGTAACACCGTGCCCACTAGTGCCGCTTATCAGTGTGGTGACACCTTGACCACCAGTGTTGCTTATCAGTGCCCATCAGTGCAGTGACAC
The DNA here is from genome assembly GCA_018402905.1 of Glandirana rugosa. Taxonomy (NCBI): domain Eukaryota; kingdom Metazoa; phylum Chordata; class Amphibia; order Anura; family Ranidae; genus Glandirana; species Glandirana rugosa. Next base: position 818,357 of record BLSH010511396.1, on the reverse strand, counting down.
CATGCCCCCTACCAGTGCCTCTTATCAGTGCCCATCAGTGCGGTGACATCGTGCCCCCTACCAGTGCCTTTTAGTGCTCATCAGTGCGGCAACACTGTGCCCCCTACCAGTGCCTCTTATCAGTGCGGTGACACCATGCCCCCTACCTGTGCCTCTTATTAGTGCGGTAACCCCCCACCCACCTGCTACCGTCTCATCAAGGATAGCAGGGATCTCTGCTATTTCTGGAATTCCTGGCATGTGTGAACATCGCTCTGCTTTCCCCTGCCGTATTGTAATATACACTGCAGAGCGCAGCTCCGATACCGCTGTGACAGGGGGAAGAGCAGTGTTCAGATAGCAAACATGCCAGGAATTCCAGAAATAGCAGACATCTCCTGCTATGACATGCCTGATATTTCTGGAATTCCTGGCATCTTTGCTATGTGAACACCGTTCTTCCCCCTGTCACAGCAGTATCGGAGCTGTGCTCTGCAGTGTATATTAGAATACGGCAGGGGAAAGCAGAGCGATGTTCACACATGCCAGGAATTCCAGAAATAGCAGAGATCTCTGCTATCATTAATGAAACGGCAGGCGGGCAGATGGGGGGGGGAGGCGGTACTGGCAGGGAGGAGGAGGGAGGAGGAAACCACCTCTATGGGCGGTACAGACTGGGGGTTTGGAGACCCCCTCCTCCCACTCCAGCAAGTAAGTCCTCCTAGTTGCTATGCTAGAGAACTACAAGTGGGCGTGTCAGACCGCTGCTAGCAGTACAGGACGGAGAGGCTCCTGCGGTCTTACAAACTGGATGTCAGAGGGGAATAACGGTTTTTCAACAACTTCAGCAGGCTAATGCAGAGGAACTACAGAGCTACAGAAAAGAAGATGGATGGCATAGTTGGTGAAGGTAGGAGATCAGCAGCAAGGACATGGGAAAAAGTTTTTTCCCGGAGTTCTGCTTTAAGTGGTTAATTGTGATTTTTAGCTCTTTGGGTAATAAACCCTTTTGTTGCCTTCTTTTTGTTCCAATCATTGGTGGCTTTTTTTGTCTTTCTTTCAATTTTGTGACTGATTTGAGTCAGCCCTTATATCAGATGATTCATGTAGCACAGGGGTGGGCAACCTTAAAGAGGTGGAGATCTACCTGCACAACGTGGGAGAAGTCAAAGATCACGGAGCACAGTGTCGCCTCCTCATACCTGATTTAACCACTTCAACCCCGGAAGGATCTCCCACTTTAGGACCAGAGCACTTTTTGCGATTCGGCACTGCATCGCTTTAACTGACAATTGCGCAGGCGTGTGGCGTTGTACCCAAACTAAATTTGCGTCCATTTTTCCCCAAAAATAGAGCTTTCTTTTGGTGGTATTTGATCACCTCTGTGTCCTTTCTGATCACCGCTATAAACAAAAGAAGAGCGAAAATTTTGCAAAAAAACCCACATTTCTTACTTTTTGCTAAAATACAAATCCAAAAAAAATATAAAAAATGTTTTTTTTCCATCGGCTTTGGCTGATTTATATTCTTCCTGATATTTTTGGTAAAAAAATTGCAAACGGCGTTTATTGATTGGTTTGCGCAAAAGTTGCCGCGTTTACGGATGATGAGAATTCATTTCTGGGTTTTTTCCTTTATTATTTTTTACTAGTGGCGGCGATCTGCAATTTTTAGCGGTACTGCGATATTGCAGCGGACATGTCGGACCATTTTGACACTTTTTTGGGACCATTGACATTTATACAGCGATCAGTGCTATAAAAATTCACTGATTACTGTGTAAATGCCATTGGCAGTGTAGGGGTTAACCTGGAGGGGGCGCTCTAAGGGTTAACTGTGTTACCTCACTGTGTTCTAACTGTCTGTGGGCTGGGCTGGCTGGAGGAAGGGAGTGATCACAGCTTCCATATACAGGAAGCCTGTGATCACAGTCCTTCCCCCTCTAACAGAATGGAGATCAGTGTTTACTTACACGGACCTCCGTTCCTCTTTCACTGTGGGGGGGCATCGCGGGTAGCCGGCGCCGATCGAGTCCACCCTACCCGCTCCCTGGCCCCCCCCGAACACAGTGAGTGCGTGCCTCCGGTGGTGCGCGCGCGCTCACAGTGCTGGATATCACAGCCTCCGTCATATGACGTCGGTTTGCGATATCGAGCCACTTTGTCACCGTCAAGACGCAGGTCGGCAAGTGGTTAAGCGTCTAACTGCCGTACTACCGTGTTGCAGTTGCGTGCATTGCATAGCAATCATGGGTTTAAAACAGGTGGTGAGCAGGCAACATATCACCTCCTCACCACCTATCAAACACACTTGGATCACTTTGCTGCACTTGTGAATGAGCCCTTAGTTGCATGGGGGAAGAGGATTTGGGCTAGGTGGGGGATTTGTGCTAGAAGAGGTGATATGGTAGAGGGGGGAGGGAATTTGTGCTAGGAGGGAAATTTTTGTTTGGGAAGGGGCGGAGATTTGTGCTAGTAGGGATGATTGGGAGTATTTATGCTAGGAGAGGACATTAGGGGGGATTTGTGCTAGAAGGGGGATGAGGGAGAAATTGTGCTCGGGGGGAATTTATAATAGGGGTAGGATTTGGAGTGGGGAGAGGATTTGTGCTTGGAGGGGACATCATTTGAGAGCTAGAAGCTTTATGCTTTGAGGGGTGATTTTTTTTTTTGGGGGGGGGGGGGTTGTGCTGGGTTGATTTGCAGAGAGGGAGGATTTTAGCTTGGTGGGGGAATGGGAGGCAAAGATTTGTGCTGATAGAGGGGATTACAGCAGGGGGGCAGATTTGTACTGGGAGGAGGGGGAATTTATGTTCTGGAATGGCGAGTCAGCAAACCCAGACTGCGATCTACCAGTCACCTGTCAGGGATCTACTGGTAGATCGCGATCAACTGTTTGCTGACCCTCGTTGTAGCATTTACTTCCTGGAATACCTCTACCTTTAGCTCAGGCATGCAGTCAGGACAGTATGCTTAGCTGAGAAATACCCTTCCCCCCTCCTTCTACCCTGAAGACCCCTGGGATATATGACATCATTTGCCTAGGCCTGAAGACCAGGAAGTAACTGAAGAATTGTAAAAAAAATGTTTAAACAAGTAAATATGATATACTTCCCAGTTTATTTACTAATGCCAGCAACATACCCATAAAAAAAAAATAGTCAGTGTTGATTGAAAGAGTGAAGTTTGGAGTGCTTAAAGCAAGAACTTTGCTTGTTACTGATCATCTCTTCTATAGGTTTCCTTTTGCTTACAGCATGCAGCTGCAATGTTTTAAAGGGGAAAAAAACGAAGTACAAGTACAGTGTGCACCTAAACCACCTCCCATTATTTCGCTCACCTTCCACGTACCCTCCATCCCCAGAGAGATAATATAAAAATTAAAGTGATTGTAAATTATCAGGTTTTGTTGTTAAAAAAAAAATAACAAACATATTATACTTACCTGCTCTGTGTAATGGTTTTGCACAGAGCAGCCCGGATCCTCCTCTTCTCGGGTCCCTCTTCAGTGCTCCTGGCCCCTCCCTCCTGTTGAGTGCCCCCACAGCAAGCAGCTTGCTATGGGGGCACCTGAGCCGATTTACAGCTCCCTGTGTCCATTCAAACACTGAACCACGGTCCGGCCCTGCCCCTCTCTCTCCTCTTTGGCTCGCTGACTTTGATTGACAGCAGCAGGAGCCAATGAGGAGGGGAGTCCTGGGCAGCCGATACACTCCTGCAACATTGCTGGATCTAGAGGGAACTCAGGTAAGTATTAGGGGGGCTGAGGGGGTTGCTCAATACAGAAGGGTTTTTATCTTAATGCATAGAATGAATTAGGATAAAAAAAAAACCTTCTGCCTTTACAACCACTGTAAGCAAAAGTTGAGCCTCTGATTAAAACTGTCCTGCTGCTGGCCAGTTTTACACTGTTGTATCCTCTGAAGTATCTTAATTCCTGTAGTAAAACCCGAACCGTGCTCTTTGTTTCTAGTAAAATTTGAACCTACCCTTGCTCATTAACCACTTTCCGCTCGTACAACTTACTTATATGGCGGCAAGGTGGCACTGCTGCACCGGACCCCGCGCCTAGTACGGGATCCAACATTGTCTGGGGGGTGCAATGTGCGCCGCTGGCGACGCGCTCCTGCTGTGGTTATGCACCACAAGGCAGAATGGACGTTCTGTCAGTAGGAAAGGCAAGGATCCTGCGCTCCTGCAAAGCAGGAACATACATCCATGCCTTCTCCTAATAAAAGCACCTCCCCACATTACACAAACACACTAGATAGGAACACAATTAACTCTTTGATAGCCCCTGATGTTTAACCCCTTCCCAGCCAGTGTGATTAGTACAGTGACAGTGCATATTTTTAGCACTGATCACTGTATTAGTGCCACAGGTCCTCAAAAAGTGTCAGCTAGTGTCCGACTGTCTGCCACAATATCACAGTCACGCTATAAGTTGCTGATCAACGCCATTACTAGTAAATAAAAACACAATTATCCCATAGTTTGTAGACAATATAACTTTTGCGCAAACCAAATAATATAACTTTTGCGCAAACCAAACAATATACGCTTATTGGGATTTCTTTACTAAAAATATGTAGCAGAATACATATTGGCCTAAATTTATGAGGACATTTGATTTTTTACATTTTTTTATTGGATATGTTTCATAGCAGAAAGTAAAAAATACTTTTTTTTTCAAAATTGTCGGCCTTTATTTTGTTTATAGGGCAAAAAATAAAACATGCAGAGGTGATCAAATACCACCAAAATAAAGCTCTAGTTTTACGTACAGCATTGCATGGCCGTGCAATTGTCAGTTAAAGTAATGCAGTGCTGTATCGCCAAAAAACGGCCTGGTCATGAAGGGGGGTAAATCTTCTGAAGGTTAAGTGGTTAAAATTGTCATGCTGCTGTCCAATTTTACACTGCTGTATCATCTGCAGTCTCTTAATTCCTGTCTATACTTTTTGTCTTTCGTACATTTTGGCCTATTATACCTACATTAAGTACAACTGTCCTCCTGCTGCTCAATAGGCTGGATCAGAAGTGCAGGGGAGACATTAGGGGTCTAAATGAACCTTGATGTCATTAATAAAGAGTACCTGCCACCTGCCCAATGCTATCTCCCAGGGGCTCCCTTGTAATAGCAATAAAGTTAAGGGAAAACAATTTAAAATATTTAAATTAAAATTACAATGTAACAAAGCAATGAAATAAAAAGTAAAATGTAAACAGCAAAAAAATATAATTAAATAAATAAAAATAAGTTTAAACAATTTAGAAGGACCCCCACTGAATACACAATTCAACACAAATGCAAACGCCACACGTCTATGTAAACAACAACTACACAACAAAAATTGGGTAGAACTGCAGTGAAAAAACGCGTCGGCGTTAATGAGCTGAAAGTAGAACCCACGGCCAGCGCGTTCCGAGGCCATAACGTTTTGGCGTTTTCACGCTGACGCCGCAAAACGCTCACTAACGCCGTACCGACGTTAACCAGCGTTTTTGACGCCGACGTTTTCAGGTTAAAAAATAGCAGAGGAGTGTTTTGTTTTTTTTTAATGCCTATCGACGCCGACACTCACTAATGCACATTAACGCTCATTAAGGCCGATGCAGAACGTCGAAAAAAATGCAGATTTTTTCCTGACGTCGGGCCCGACGTTTTGCTTATTTTTTTTCATACGCCCGTGTGGATGAGGCCTTAATGTAGAAAAGCTATAAAGGCATTTAAAGCATTGGTTATTGATGCTTCTGGGTAGCATCTGTAGTTTCTTAATTTATAAAGAGAGCTTGATAGAAATTGACCAGAGGCATGACATTTTTGTGTCTACCATGACATTTCCTTCAATTTCTATCTGTCAAGCTGCTAAAGCAACCTGAAAAAGATTCAAACGGAAATTAATTAGACTGGGGTATTTCTGCAGTATATAAGCAAAGCTTAGTGTAAAAGAAAAAAATGATATCCACAGGGAAATGTGCACTGGCGGTGTACACTGTGGCTGAGACTGTTCCATAACACCACTCACAGCTTTAAAGTGATATTAAAGTTTCAGCTTAAAAAAAAAATAAATAAATATGTTGTACTTAACTGCTCTGTGCTGTGGTTTTGCATAGAACAGCCCCAATCCTCTTCTTCTCGGGTCTCCCACCATGGCTCCTGGCTCATTCCCCTTGACTAGTGCCCCCCAATAGCAAGCTGCTTGCTATGGGGGCACTGGTGCATGCTCGCTCCCAAGCCCTGCTCAATATGTCCATAAGACACATAGAGCTGCAGCTCAGCCACACCTCTCCTCCTAGAGAACAACACTGCTCTCTGAGGCCCCAAACTATTTATGCACCTCCCAACCCCCATCTGGGTACCCCCCCACCCCCAAGGATTGGCTGGAACTACATAAATAGGCTGCTCATTTGACTCCAGTAGACAGGGGAAAGCAATCAAACATGCAGAGCCCAGAGCAGCCTAAGGGTCCTTTCACAAGGACTTGTCTGCCCGTGGACCCTGCTTGCTCAGCAGGGGATCAATCCTCTGAAACCCACTGAGCAGGTGGATGATATATCCGTCACCACTCACTGTGCTGAGACGGACCTGTCAGAACCCTGTTCTACTCCATGGGGAGATCGAATGAAAACGGACCGCCTGCCTGTTTTCATCCGATCCCATCCAATCTAATCCGATCCACCAGATGGATGAAAAATAGGGTCTCCATCTGTCTTGATTTCACGGACAGGATCAGATCACAAAGTGGAGTGAATGGAGTCTCCAATCAGGTCCACCTGACGAACTGACATGCGGACCTGATGTCAGTAAAAAGGACTTTGCCAGTGTTCCTGGCCGTTTCCGGGTGGTGCGCGCGCATCCGTGCGCGCTCGCGCGCTCCCGTGCGCGTTCGCGCGCTCCCGTGCGCGCGCACGCGCCGGAAACGGCGCCAAATGGTGCCTATTTAAACCCTGGACATGCTGCACCAAGTTGCTGCTTGTTCTACAGCATTCCAGACCTGCGAGCCTCAGCTCCCTACTTGTTCCTGTGTTTTCACCTGTTTCCTGTCTACCCGGCTTGCTTTGACCTGTTGTCCGCTACCTGCATCGACCCCGGCTATCCACGACCATCCGTTTGTCTACTCCTCTGTACCTCCGCTGCCCGCCCGTTAACGAACCTTGCCTGAACTTGACGATCCGCTTGCCTAACCCCTTTTGTACCTTTCTGCCTGCACGTTGCCAACCCTGCTTGTACGACCATTCTCCTGTTTGCACGACCTGCTGGAATCTCACTACAACATCTGTGACCATCCAGCCCTCGTGCCATCCCGCACTCTCGGGCCTCTGTCTACACTACCAGGGGTCCTTGAATCGGGTGCGCAAGAGCGGTTGTTCCCTGCACAAGACAGACTCCACCGTCAGGTACGTAACAGAAACAAGCA
>BLSH010511396.1:790552-806864 GCA_018402905.1 Glandirana rugosa | reverse complement strand
CTAGCACACTCGTGCGGAGGCCACCACGCACGCGCGAGTGTCACACCCTATAGCGTCGGCGGCAGTATTCTACCTCCAAACGCTATAGCTCGGTGAAATAGCGGCAGTCTGCGGCCAGCCGTTCACCAATTTGACAATGAAAAATGAGACATTAGTCGTCTCGTCGTACGTTAACGAAATCCGGGGAAAGTGTGCCCGAAACGGTAGTCCACAATGCATGGACTGCCACCTCAGACAGAACACGTCCCTTGTTGGCGAGAACGCGTGGGCTAAGTTCCTGGGGACCATCACATCTGTCTCCGCCGCACTCTCGGGCCTCTGTCTACACTACCAGGGGTCCTTGAATCGGGTGCGCAAGAGCGGTTGTTCCCTGCACAAGACAGACTCCACCGTCAGGTACGTAACACCTGATGGCAAAGCCCGTGTGAAAGGGGCCTAAAGCAATTGCATGCTGCTCTGCTGATTACAGAGTAAAAAGTAACAGTTTAACCACTTGCCGACCGGCGTCTGACGGCGATAAAGTGGCTCGATATCGCAAACCTCCATCTTATGACGGCGGCTGCGATATCCCACACTGTGAGCGCGCACGCACCACCGGAGGCGTGCTCACACGATCACTGTGTTCAGGGGGGGCAGGGAGCGGGTAGGGCAGACTCTACCCACGATGGCCCCCCGCAGTGAGAGAACAGAGGTCCATGTAAGTAAACATGGATCTCTGTTAGAAGGGGAAGGGCTGTGATCACAGGTTTCCTGTATATGGAAGCCGTGATCACTCCCCTCCCCCTGCCAGCCCAGCCCACACACAGTTAGAACACGCCCAGGGAACACAGTTAACCCTTAGAGCGCCCCCTCCAGGTTAACCCCTTCACTGCCAATGACATTTACACAGTAATCAGTGCATTTGTATAGCACTGATCGCTGTATGTATGTCAATGGTCCCAAAAAAGTGTCAAAATGGTCCGACATGTTCGCTGCAATATCGCAGTACCGCTAAAAATTGCAGATCGCCGCCATTACTAGTAAAAAATTAAAAAGAAAAAACCCCACAAATTAATTATCATCCGTAAAAGCGGCAACTTTTGTGTAAACCAATCAATAAACGCAGATTGCGATTTTTTCCCCAAATTATGAGGAAGACTATAAATCGTCCAAAACCGATGGAAAAAAAAATGTTTTTTTATATTTTTTTTTTTTTGGATTTGGATTTTAGCAAAAAGTAAGAAATTTGGGGTTTTTTTGCAAAATTGTTGCTCTTCTTTTGTTTATAGCGATGATCAGAAATGACGCAGAGGTGATCAAATACCACCAAAAGAAAGCTTTATTTGTGGGAAAAAAAGGACGCAAATTTTGTTTGGGTACAACGTCGCACGACCGCGCAATTGTCAGTTAAAACGACGCAGTGCCGAATCGCAAAAAGTGCTCTGGTCCTAAAGTGGGAAATCCTTCTGGGGGTTAAAGGAAGTAGGCCAAACCCCCACTTTCATCCAATTTAGGATGGTATTTATTAGTAGATTTGATCATCCAGTTTGGAGTTGGATGAACAAGGCCTGTTTTAGTTCAATAAAATTAAGCCTTGAGTAGCTGACCTCATCAATGCTATTTTAGGTCTCGGCCCTGGCTGTTTGCCTCTGGTAACATTTAGGCCTCATACCCACGGGCGTATCTAAAAAAATAAACAAAACGTCGGGTCCGACGTCAAGGAAAAAAAGTCGACGTTTTTCGGCATTATGCATTGGCGTTTTTGAGCGTTAGTGAGCGTCGGCGTCAATGGGCGTTTTTTTTAAAAAAATCATCCCTCTGCTATTTTTCAACCTAAAAACGTTGGCGTCAAAAAACGCCGGAAAACGCCGGTACAATATTAGGTGGCGTTTGTTGGCGTTCGTTAGCGTTTGTTGGCGTTTTGTGGCGTCGGCGTCAAAAAACGTCAAAACGTTACAGCCTCAGAACACAATGGCCATGGGTTCTACTTTCTGCTCACTAACGCCGACGCCACCTACAGCTCAAAAACGCAGACGTTTTTATGGGGCCATTGACTAACATGGAGAGCTGCAAAAAACGCCAGAAAACGCCGGCGTCAAAAAACGTCCGTGTGTATGAGGCCTTAGTGTAAACTTCTGAGCCCTAAAGACAGGTCTAAATCCTGCAGAACGCCTAAATGTCCCCGCAGATCTCTCTCTGACCCTATCAAGCCACAGGGTCTTTATCCATTTCATCACAAGGGTAGCATCAAAAGCTGAAGCTTTGACCACTCCATGTCTCCCAGGGACTGCAAGTTGTAATCAGCTCTTCAGAGTAAAACGTATCCCTGGTATGTAAAAAGAATGAGCCAACATTTGTGTTTATCTTTTGTTTTGGCACTGGTAAAGTGAAGAATACATATACTACAATGCATTGGACTTTGTTATCTTATGAAAAAAACTCTATTGTGATCAGTGCCTATTTGCTTTCAACATGCAACCGACAGAACCGGTGATGTCAGTCACATCTGGAGGACTGGAAGAAGCTCTGAGGCCCAGAGAAGGCTGTACGGAATAATGCAAGCCTGTTTCTCATCTGAACACTACTCACACTGTCTCACAGCAAGAACCTGCACACACAACACGGCCACATGCATCACTTTGCCCTGCTTTCTTCTGTTGGATTTAACCTGCTTCCCACAAGAAAGACAGGAGCGGAATCAGATGGGAAGCAGGATGTGGCATTAATTGAATTATGTCTGAAGCAAAGTATAGTTCTGAAACAGATCACTTGTTTCGCCTTGGCTTTGAAGGGCTTTCTCTCAGCAGACAATTAAGGCATAATGTATGGGGTGGGCCTGCTGTGATTGCCACACAGGGGTCCCATAATCCTATTTGATTTGAATGTGGTTTTGTCGGAAGCAGCTACCACTTGAACATGAAAGAGAAGCTTCTGCAGGGAAGTTCCTTCAGGTTGTGTTCCACGGTCCTGCACAGCATAATCCACTTCTCAGCTCTGCTTCTTGTCACATGCAAATAAACACTGACGGAGTCCCATACAGGCCTAACCACTGGAATGGATGCATGCGTGCTCTATCTCCATAACCAACTTAGCCAGGTCTATGTCAGCTTTTTAACTTAAGTTGCATACATTGCTAGAATATTGGTCAACCTTGGGAGAGTCTGCCTTTGGTAAGATCTCACAGTTTTTCCAGGTTGTACATATTCTGTGATATACTTGCCCCCTGCATCTCTTTTGTACATGCAAGTCATTTAACAATAGAGATGAGAAAAAATAGGGGTTCTCATTTCTCAGCAGGGATGAGATAGATCAGGTGTATTTGGATTCAATCAAAAACAAATAAAAATTCCCAGCTCACTTACTAGCCAGAGAACAACAAACCAAACTGACCCTGTCCAACAGTTCACGTTAAAAACAAAGGGGTTTAGTCACCCACATTTGCATATACTGTATATATGTGTAAGCTGCAGTGGCCACATCAATGCACCCAAATGTAGTGAAGCCCTAACTCTATAATTTTCAGAGTCTCCCAAATTGAAGCAGATATAGCAGTGGATAGATTAAGGACAGGTATGCCTGAAGGGAGCCCACCCCTCTTTAAAGGTACAGGGACGCATGGGACACCCAGCAAGGGCACAATGGCAACTGACAGTATGCCATGCGTCTCCACACCAATTCACCAACTATACAAACATATAGCAACCACCGCAACCTATAACTGGCCTTTGCACCAAGGAGCACATGGAGGGGCAATGCACATCGAATATCGAATGCAAACAAAAATTCCCAGCTCACTTACCAGCCAGCTTGCAACAAAACCGAGTTGACCCTGTCTAACAGTTCACGTAAAAACAAGGGGTTAGTCTCACATATTTGCAAATATAGTGTTGTGTACTGCAACCCCAACTCTATAATTTGCCTTGACAACTTATGATTGGGGGTGCACAATGACAGCTTCCTGGTGCAATAACTCAGGTATGTTCAGGCTAGGATCCGAAAACGTCTGAGCCCACCCCTAATTCCCAAATATTTTATCACAAATCAGGAGATATCAGCAAAATTTCACCATTTTGGTTTAACCCCATTGCAGCCATTTGGGAAGGTGAAATTAAAGTGTATCTAAACCCAAGAACAAGAATGTAATATTTTGTAGCTTATCAGCCCTTAACTGAGGTGGCTGCATCAGTTTTCTTTTTTCATACATTTTTCCCCTTTATTTTCACCTAGAGATCCTGCCAGTACCACACCTTTCCTATGGGGGCAATGCTCACTTACAGTACCGTGTCTATGGAAGAGCAGTGTTGTCACACTATGCCAGGTGAGTACAGAACACATCACCATCTAAATAACATAGGAGGGAGTTGTTCTGTAATGTAAATCAGTAATCTGTTCAGGTTTCATAAGGTTGATTGATATAAGGCTGCAGAGTGCACAGTACTGGATTTCCCATATTTATTTATGTATTTGCATTTATTGAACAGATATAATATAACACTTTCAATCATATATTTAACACTAAAGGGAGCAAACAAAGTAACTCTGTGTTAGGGTTTACAGATATTTTGTGGTGGTTTTATGGGTGCAAAGGGCTTTAAATACCGTCCGTATTTTTCGCCGTATAAGACGCTCCGGAATATAAGATGCACCCAATTTTAAAGGAGGAAAATCTAGAAAAAAAAATTCTCAACCAAATACTGTAGTAAAATATTTTCATCACGTAATGTCCACCATTGCCCCCACTCATCACTGTAATGTCCACCATTGCCCCCCACTCGTCATCACCATCACTGTTCCAGTGCAACATTGCCCCCACACTAATAATAATAGCCAGTAGTTTAACATTGCCCCCACACTAGTAATAATAGCCAGTAACATTGCCCCCACACTAGTAATAAGAGCCAGTAACATTGCCCCCACATTAGTAATAATAGCCAGTAACATTGCCCCCAACATAGTAATAATAGCCAGTAACATTGCCCCCACACTAGTAATAATAGCCAGTAACATTGCCCCCACATTAGTAATAATAGCCAGTAACATTGCCCCCAACATAGTAATAATAGCCAGTAACATTGCATTGCCCCTGCCCCCTAATAGCCAGTCCAACAAACCTCACCTCACAGATGCGCGCACTGGTAGGATCCGCCGGCGCTGGGTGTACCAAGATGGCCGACCGCTCCGGAGCTAGGCCAAAGCCGCGGCCTTGCGTTGCGCTCCGCGGATTCTCGTTGTTTGGATCGCGGAGGCAACTGTCTATTCGTCGTATAAGACGCACCAACTTTCCCCCCCCCAGTTTTGGGAAAGAAAGTGCCTCTTATACGGCGAAAAATACGGTAGTTCCTGAAGGTTATGGTAGCCAAAAAATAACTCATGTTCTCATTTTTTTTATTTTTCTGAAGAAAAAAACATGCAATGAAAGTGAATAAAAGCAAAATAAAAAAAGTTAGCAGTACACAAATACCAAGGAAATAAACAAATACAAAAAAAAAATCACTTTAGGGTCAATTTTTAAATAGTTTCACACACGATTCACATACATTTTACAGAGTATTGACACATTTATTTAACCAGTTACAATTGGAAAAAATGCATGAATCCTGGATGAAAGGTATGTGAATCTTGTGTGAAAAAATGTATTATAGGGCCCTCTGATTCCTCTTGTACCAAATTGTATTGTAACTGTTATGTCTGCCTTCATTTTGTAAAGCACTGCGCAAACTGTTGGTGCTGTATAAATCCTGTATAATGATAATAATAATAGACCTCTGATAGAAACATAGAAACATAGAAAAGTGACGGCAGAAAAAGACTGAATAGTCCATCAAGTCTGCCCCTTTTTATTTATTTATTTATTTATTTTTTATATATTTTTTTTTTTTTACATTAACCTTGTTGTTTGGCTATGGATTTATGTTTATCCCAAGCATGTTTGAAGCCATTTACTGTTGACTGTCTCACAACCTCTGTTGGTAGTTTATTCCAATCATCAACCACCCTTTCAGTAAAATAATACTTTCTAAGATTAGTTTTGAACTTCCCCCCAGTTAGTTTGAGGTCCCCGTGTTCTTGATTTTGGTTTCATATTGAAAAGACTGCCCTCCTGAACCTTATTCACCCCCTTGATGTATTTAAAGGTTTCAATCATGTCTCCCCTCTCTCTTCTTTCCTCCAGACTGTACATATTAAGTTCCTGAAGTCGCTCTTGATATGTTTTATCCCCCAGACCTTTCACCATTTTTGTTACCCGTCTCTGAACTCGTTCTATCCTATCAATATCTTTTTGTAAGTGAGGTCTCCAGAACTGGACACAGTATTCTAAGTGAGGTCTCACTAAAGATCTATATAGAGGAATCAGAACCTCCTTCCTCCTGCTGGTGATCCCTCTACTGATACATCCCAGAATTCTATTTGCTTTTCCCACTGCTTGCTCATTTTGCAATCATCTGAAATAAGCACCCCCAAATATTTTTCTTCTGTAGTGCTGGCTAACACTGTGCCCCCAATGCTGTACTCTCTAAGCGGATTATTTTTCCCTAGATGCATTATTTTACATTTAGAAATATTGAACTGCAGTCTCCACTGCTTTGACCAATCTTCCAGCAATGCCAAATCATGTTCCATGTTACAGACACCTCCAGGGATATCAACCCTATTACACACCTTTGTATCATCAGCAGAGACATACATTGCCCAGCAAACCTTTAGTTTACTCTCTCACTTACATATAGGTTGAATAGAACAGGACCCAATACAGAGCCTTGTGGTACCGCACTAGTGACAGCTCTCTGTTCTGAGTGAACCCCATTTACAACCACACTCTGGGATCTATCCTTTAGCCAACTTCATATCCACTGAACCACCCAAGGGTTAAGTCCCAGCTTGTACAACTTTTGTATCAGATCATTATGTGGAACTGTATCAAATGCCTTGCTGAAATCAAGATACGCTATGTCCACAGCATCACCCTGGTCCAAAACACTGGTAATATAGTCAAAGAATTCATGGCATGTGAGCTCCCTACAGCTGAACTTTCCCCATAACTGACTTACCATGCCTTGTTCTGTTCAGCTCGGTGTCCCAGTGTGAAGGATGCCATTTTGGTAGAGAAGAAGGGTTTGCTTCCTCATGTCAGAGCTAGCTCATGATGACTGGAGATCTAATAACAAGTGGGAGAATATTCCAGAAGTATCAGAAAAGGTGGAGAAACATAGATCCACATAATGGACAAAGCAGGGAGGTACACACGGTGCCAGTTTCCAGGTATATATTCCTCTCCAGCAAGCAGCATCATAGTGACATTACCAAATCTCACCCCAAATCTTGTGACTAGCAGTCAGAGGTGGCAGCACCTAATGGCCCGTACACACGATCCAAAAATCGGACGAAAAATTACGCTTGAATCGATCGTACGATAATCGGATCGTTAGTACAGAGCTTTCGAGAGCCGATCATGACAGTTCATCCGATATTATTCGATCAGACAAACACGAAAAATTTTCTCTTACAATACCAGATCGTACGATTTTCGTTTAATCAGTACAGTTGTCATCCGAAAATACAATACAAATACACTGCAACACATGACATCACTTCCGATTTTTTATTCTGTCCTACAAGAATATTTGTGACTTTAGTATACTCTTCCGATTCAATCTGAGATTAGCATGCAAATAAAAACGGAGGATCCGTCGTCCGATTTTTGGATCGTGTGTACAAGGCTTTAGGTGATCTCTGCAAATTTACAGCTTTGAGGTTACAAAAGAGATGTGCCCAGTCACAAATGTCAGGAAGTGCGCTGCAATTTTCAGAGGGAATTCAAGACAAATGGTAAATCTTTAAGGGTATGACTTGTACAAAATTAACAATTCTTGATGTTCCCTAAAATATGTAAAATCTTTACTTTTTAAGTTCAAATCCACATTATATGATGCTATGCCTACAGTGGGGCTGTTTCTGATCTCTAGATGACAAGCTTTCCTCCTCTTTAGTGTTTTGTGTAAATGACCACACGTAGGGTTGCCACCTGTCCGGGATTCACCTGGACAGTTCGGGTTTGGAATCATGCGTCCAGGTTTCAGACTGCCTGAAACCCGAACACATTATTCAGACCGGACTATGGCTTCCCAGCAGGGATGCTGGCTGCAGTTGTCTAAACCGAGAGTGTCTGTTACACTCTCTTTCACAATGAGTATACTAAGGTAAATCAGGGTTCTCAAAGCACCCCTTACATCAGAGTTCCCCTTTACACCAGAGGCCACAGTGTTCCGCCTTACATCAGAGTCCTCTCTGTACATCAGATTTCTCAGTGTTCCCCTTAAATCGGGGTTCTCAGAGCATCCCTTATGTCAGAGTCTCTAGAGATCTCCTTTGCATCAGAGTCTGCAGAGTCCCACCTTACAATGTAAGGGAACTCTGTGAGTTCTGATGAAAAAGTGGAACTCTATGGATTCAGATGTAAAAGGGGAACTCTGTGGACTCTGATGTAAAGGGGGGCTCTTGTGATTAACTTCATATGATTAGAAATGTTATTTAATTGCAAATTATATGTATAGTTTATACTATAAAAACGAATTGCTGTGCGCCGCTAAAGTGTTCGGGTTTGACTTGAAGAAAAGGTGGCAACCCTAACCACACGTTATATTTCACTGAAATACTGTATGATGACCTCTACGCACCACGTGAAAGACAAGAAATATCCTAATAAAAAAGGTATAAGAATCTTGCTAAAAGCCAGAGCTTTGTCAGTGGGCAGAATGCTACCTTTAGCTAACTTACACTAAAGCCTCATACACACGGGACGATGATCGTACGTATGGTCATCTCAAATCGTATGTTGGCTGTTGTATCTAGCATACTGACTGCACTACACGATCGTACGACCAAAGAAAGAACGTTCAAGTGCATGTAATTAGCATCCGGCCGTTCCTGACTTCGGAGCATGCGTGTTTTGCACAATACAACTTGTTGTGCCAACTTCTCTGTACACACAATACAACGGTTGCATGACCGCTTGTTGGTACGACCAAGTTTTCCAGCTTGCTCATACAACTCCCGTTGTATGACCGTCGTATGTCGGCTGTTCTAGTCGCGCATACGAACGATCGATTTCGCATACAACGGTCATTCGTACAACCTGTTGTATACGATCGTCCTCCCGTGTGTACGAGGCTTAAGAAAGGTTGTATGGTGGTGGCCAAAGAATGGTTAAAAATTACATTTTCCTTTATGTCATTCATTTTTAAACCTGACTTTTAACAAATCAAAGTTTAGGCAATCTGTGGAATATGTATGACAGATGATGACAGATGATGATTTACTTAGATTTTATTCAAAAGTGTTGTCTCCTGGTTGTCGTTTCTTACAATATTAATAGGTTTGGACTTCCAGTATTGACATTTCCTCGTGACCAGTTCCAGTAACGGAAACACAATGTACAAACAAGACTTAGAAAGCATGGGTGAATGTATGGCAGGTAACTGGTTTGTATTTTTCTTGCTGGTACAGTAAATATGCCCACACTAATAAATTGTTCTAATAACATTTCTCGTAAGATGCTCGACTTTTAGCTTTCTGGAAGCAGGTTTGTTTCCCTGGCGCAGTCCACTGGAAATAACTGTTTCATTGAATAAGAGTCATATGTGTAGGGGTCTGTAAAAAGAGAACTGTTTTGAAAATGGAATTACAATTGGTACCACAGTGAATTCCTGGAGAGGATTATTTGTGGTCTGAAATTCTAGAGGGGAATTTTTGTGGGATATGGAGCTCCTGAGGTGACTTCATGGACTGTTCACCTGGTCCATATCTCTTAATGGAGGTTACTCTTTGTGGTCTATAGAATTTCTGGATGGTCATTTGTTCCAAAGAATTCTAGAGACAACTTTCCATAGTGTGCGGAAATATGGTCTATACAATAGATGTTTGCAGTTTGTGGCCTAGGAAAAACAACAAAGGTGATTCTTTGTGGTTTATGGAAACAATGAAGGCAAACTCCTCATGGTCTATAGATTTTCTAGAGGTGACTCCTCATGGTAAATATTAAAACACTGGAGATAACTCTTTCATATTCTGTGAAGACACTGTAGGTTACTCTTCAGCTTTGTAGAACCAATGGCAGTGTTTTTGTGAATATGTGAAAATGTGGTGGTTACTCTGTGTGGTGCATGGAATTCCAGAAAGTGACTCTCTGACCTGTAGAAGCACTGGCTGTAATTCTGTGGTTCATTAAGGTGACTGTATAGTCTATGATATTTATGGACATGACTATGTGGTCTATGGAATTCCTGGAGGTGATATGATTTTTTTATTTATATGTTCACTCACTATATTCTTTCTCTGGCACACAGACAATTATAATAGATAAATATATAAATGAGCTAGACCACAACTATTTTCTGTACCCAATGATAATGTTTATATCTATAAAATGCCTTCAATGAAATATGATTTTAAAAATTATAATATATATATATATATACAGTAGCTCACATTTTTTAAAAAAATGTATTATATCAAAAACAGTACTGCGGTAAATAATTAGCTTAAACAGTCTTGACCAAACAAATAAATAGATAATATATCCAGTGAAAATAAATCCACTGAAAATAAAATGCATCCAACTTCTGTGATTCACCAGTACCACCACCGACAGGGAATGCCAAGATGTCTGCTTACCAGAAAAGTTAGATTCACGTGACCATACAGCCAGCAAATCAATAAAGCTTATGTGGGATATACCCAACGGGTCACCACCATACGAACGTACCGATGGAACCGACACCAGTCAGCCGACCAATCCACTGGACCCACGAATGGAGGGGGAGGGGGAAACACTCCACGATCTCACTTACACCATCAGCAGACAGGCAGTATAGATGGATAAAAAGATGCTCCATGTAGTTTAAATCCAAAAACACCTTTTATTTAGCTAGGTGTACAGAATGGTAATAAAAGCCGGCATACAAAGATAAAAAACAGACTGCGATCAGTACCCATGCCTCACCCAACGTGTTTCACCCAATTGGGCATCATCTGGGGCATATTTTATTATATCTTTTCATGTGACAACACTGAACAAATGACACTTTGCTACAATGTAAAGTAGTGAGTGTACAGTTTGTATAACAGTGTAAATTTGCTGTCCCTTCAAAATAACTCAACACACAGCCATTAATGTCTAAACCGCTGGCAACAAAAGTGAGTACACCCCTAAGTGAAAATGTCCAAATTGGGCCCAAAGTGTCAATATTTTTTGTGGCCGCCATTATTTTGCAGCACTGCCTTAACCCTCTTGGGCATGGAGTTCACCAGAGCTTCACAGGTTGCCACTGGAGTTCTTTTCCACTCCTCCATGAGGACATCATGGAGCTGGTGGATGTTAGAGACCTTGCGCTCCTCCCCCTTCCATTTGAGGATGCCCCACAGATGCTCAATAGGGTTTAGGTCTGGAGACATGCTTGGCCAGTCCATCACCTTTACCCTCAGCTTCTTTAGCAAGGCAGTAGTCGTCGTGGAGGTGAGTTTGGGGTTTTTATCATTTTGGAATACTGCCCTGCGGCCCAGTCTCTGAAAGGAGGGGTTCATGCTCTGCTTCAGTATGTCACAGTGCATGTTGGTATTTATGGTTCCCTCAATGAACTGTAGCTTCTCAGTGCTGGCAGCACTCATCCAGTCCCATACCATGACACTCCCACCACCATGCTTGACTGTAGGCAAGACACACTTGTCTTTGTACTCCTCACCTGGTTGCAGCCACACATGCTTGACACTATTTGAACCAAATACGTTTATCTTGATCTCATCAGACCACAGGTTATGGTTCCAGTAATCCATGTCTTTAGTCTGCTTGTCTTCAGCAAACTGTTGTGGGCTTTCTTGTACATTATCTTTAGAAGAGGTTTCCTTCTAGGATGACAGCAATGCAGACCAATTTAACGCAGTGTGTGGAGTATAATCTGAGTACTGACAGGCCAACCCCCCACCCCTTCAACCTTTGCAGCAATGCTGGCAGCACTCATACATCTATTTCCCAAAGATAACCTCTGGATATGACGCTGAGCATGTGCACTCAACTTCTTTGGTCAACCATGGCGAGGCCTATTCTGAATGGAACCTGTCCTGTTAAATGGCTGTATGGTCTTGGCCACTGTGATGCAGCTCAGTTTCAGGGTTTTGGCAATCTTCTCATAGCCTAGGTCATCTTTATGTAGAGCAACACTTCTTTTTTCAGTGTTGTTACATGAAAAGATAGAATAAAATATTTACAAAAATGTGAGGGGTGTACTCACCTCACCTCACTTTGTGAGATGCTGTACATATATATATTAAATTTTCCAGCATATGAGAATTTGTGTATAGATCTCTAACTTTGGCATGTTTCCTGACTTTTTTAATGTAAGTTTAAATGGAGTACTGTATAGGAATTATTTTCAGAATGTCTAGTAACAAGCTTTTAATGGAGCAGTCATATTTGTGAGCACCAGTTGAACTCCATTTTGAAACTGAACAATACTGGGAATAGTTGTCATAGATAAACAGTACAAGTCCCAGCCAACTCCATTTTGAAACTGAACAATACTGAGAATAGTTGTCACAAATAAACAGTACAAGTCCCAGCCCTGCTAGGCTTTGGAAGACTTTTAAGGCTGTAGAAAGTTCAGCCAATACTTTCCCATAATTTCTATCATCACGCCTTGGCAAACACTAACATTAATGAGTTATACATCATTTTGGATGTCCATCCATCCTTACAGGCAATAAACATCGAGCTCATTTGCAGGGCCACTTTTCACTTAGCTGTCAATAAAGATTCAAGCAAGCTGCAGGGTGGAGTATTTGAGAACATGGGTGAACAAGAATCTCAATTTCCAAAACACCACAGCTCTTATGATGGACGTGTTCAACTCTGTATATACAGGCGGTCCCCGGGTTACAAACAAGATAGGGACTGTAGGTTTGTTAATAAGTTGAATTTGTTTGTAAGTCGGAACAGGTACATTTTTTAAGTGTAGCTCAAGCCAAAAAAACTATTTTTAAGCATTTAGGATAGCATAGGGAAGGGGTAACACCCCTGTAATGTTTGTTTTGCTGTCTATGTTTCTGTTCAGAAGATGTCACCTCACTTCCTTTTCCAATAATAATTGGATTTTGAAAATTTTGGGTTGTTGTGGAAACAGACCTTGGTGATGAAGCATCAGTGGAGACCCCTTTTTCCCATAATAACTCTTACAGGAGTGAATTTCCCTTCCTAGGGGAAGATTTCCTGTCACTTCCTGTTGTCTCCCTCCGTGTGTAAGTAGGAGTCGTTTGTAAGTCAGATGTTTGTAACTAGGGGACCCCCTGTATTCAAGATATTTCAAGATATTTCAAGATGCATTTTTCATAGTCTACTTATGTGTATGTGGTTTTACTCCTATAGCCTTAACATATGCTAGTAGTCAAGAGTATTATGACCAGCCATGCATATCTATGCGTACCCTCACTGTGGAAATTAGACTGTAATCTACACTGAGGTACAGACCTGTACCAATTGAAGAACCCCTATGGGTGGGACTTTCAAGGTGGGGGAACCAAAGATCATCAAAAACACATCTAGATATGTATCAAATCCACATTTATTTTCACATAAAAATTACAAAAATGTTGTAAAAATGACAAATGAACCAATAAGTGTATAAACGTATTCTGTTAAAACATTGGATTGTTCAAGTGCAGCCGGCTCGCACACATCTGCATGTAGGTTCCTTAACATCATTCTGCCATCCTACGAAAGAGGATGAAAGCCAGAAGCGTTTTAGGTTCAAGCTTTTCGTCAGTGGCGTGTAGCAGAATGCAATTTGTATATCTGGACGTACTTTGTCCAATAACAATACTCCAAAGGATTTTGTCTTCAGAGCTCAATGGATGAGGATTTCCTAGTCATATGGTGAATGGGAAAATGATGTGGAGATGTTTCAAATCACAGCTCAAGGACAGGTACCTAGAGCCTTGCTGTATATAGAAATGATGCAAGATGGGTTTTATCAAGTCAAGGGGAGCAAGAGGAAAGGAGGGCGAATGCCAAAAAATCCTCCCCACCACTTCACAATAGAGCACAACGTTTTTTAGTCTGCCCTACACTGTTTCCATATGGTGATCCAAGGTAGGCAGCAGTATCAGACAGCAGTCAAAATAGCTTACATAGCTTAAACGACGGGATCTGTCGTCATATACCAAAGGGGGGGGGGGGGGATACCTCCAATCACTCCTAAGACCAGGTCAGAAATGTCAGAGGTACAGACCTGGGTGAAAGGTTTACCATATCGAGTTTTTAAGTTTTATTTAGCACGGGGATGAGTTAGAACAGGTTTTTTATTGCCATCTGTCATTTTCTTAGAAAGATTTCTATTTTTTTATTTCTCCATTAATGGTGATATAAATGGACATGAGGTAGCATTTTCCTAACTGGGGCAAAGACAGATAAAATCCTTACAGACTTTCAATTAAAAGGCCTTGAGAAGACTTCTTATTGAAAGAGTTATTTTAAAAGCCTAGCACCAGCCCAATCCCCAAATGCTTTGACAGGCAAGCTCTGACACTTTCCGTAGTGGAAGAACTTGTTGCATGCCTCCTAACATTCTTATTGGCCCATCATTATCATGGGATGCCTCACTGGCCAAGAAGTGAACAGGAGGCAAGAAGGGGAGAGCAAGTTTCTTTCAGCAGAACAGACAAGGATTTGATCAGCTTTTCTAAAGCTGCTGTACGTATAGTTTAGACACCTTTGGTTACCTGCTTTATACATTATAGGTACATTATACTTGTAGACAGAATCTCTTTACATAAACAAAAAAAATCAGGATACATCTGTAGTTGGACAGGGACAGCGCTCTGCTCTAGGCAAAATAAATGGTTCAGGAACAATCACGCTAAAAAAAAATCTTTTTTGTTTTATTTTGCAAAGAATTGTTTAGCAGAAAAGGTGCTGTTCCATAATTTTTTGCCATTCTACAAACAAAAAAGACTCTAATACATACATTTCTTACATACTATTCATGCTCTAACCATTTGTACTTGTTTAATTTAAAATTGGCTTTAGTTATGTTATTAAAGTTATACTGCATAGGAAGCAGAAATTTGGGCTAAATGAAATTAAGGCTGGGTTCCCACTGATGCGTATTGGATGCAGGTTTACTTGCATCCAATTCGCATTACAGGAGAGTGTGACCGGCTCTCAGTGAAGCTGGTTCACACGCCTCTGGGGCGGCCATGGAGCGCATTGCACAGGAGTCCTGTGCATCTTTCAGGTCCGAATTCAGGCAAAAATTTGGGCCTGATCTGCCCCTGAAACGGAGAACAAGGACACACCAAAATCCTGCTGTGAGCCTCATCCACACACAGTGTGAACCCAGCCTCAATTTCATTTAGACCAAATTTCTGCTTCCTATGCAGTATAACATTGATAACATAACTACATCCAATTTTAGATTAAGCAAGTACAAATGGGTAGAGCATGAACAGTATGTAAGAAATGTATAATTTTGAAGAAAAAGTTAGTGTATTTTGGTGAAATTTCAATATTTTTTCTAATTACATTGTGATTAATGGAGAAGGTGGCATTGGGCGGTATTTAGGGGGGAATGGACTTTAAATGGATTTGAATAATAATGAACACAATACTGTTTGGATGCAGCTTTTCAATCAGCTAACGAATATTCAATAATTAAGCAATTCCAGGCAGAGACAAAAAGATATAGATATTAGGAACAAACCACACATACTGTGTCTACACATGCACAAACACACAACGCATACATAAAATTAGTATATTACTGTATGTACATTATACTAAGTATAATAAAATATTCAAAACAATAGATATAATTTACCATGTGTATATATAAACTTATTTGAGATTCTCACTGTGACTCAGGTATGCCTTTTAGTCACATTTCATACAAGATTCATCCTGAAGCTTATCATCTACAGCAGTGATTCTCAACCTCGATCCTTAAGTACCCCCAATAGGCCATGTTTTGGGAATTTCTCTTAGATAAAATAGCTGTCCAAAATACTACGCTATTGACTGACTCTGATTTAAAGCACCTGTGCAAGATTAAAGAAAACCTGCAAACATTGCTTGTTGGAGGTACTGGAGGACAGGGTTGAGAACCACTGATCTACAGCAAGCATTCGCATAGCTTTGAACAATTGTTGAGGAAATTCATCCCTCTATTTGTATTAAGTTTGAGTGGAAGACAGAGCTCCACGAAATTTAGTCTCAGTCCGTTATCGCATCATAAAACCTGTCGATAAAATAGATTCTCTTTAAGGGTTTTGTACCGGATAACCCCCATGA
>BLSH010511396.1:765067-790542 GCA_018402905.1 Glandirana rugosa | reverse complement strand
TCTCTAACCTTTTCTCGTGGGCTACAGGTTTTTTTCAGAGTGAACTACTAAAAATATCAAATAACTTCTATTTTCACATGGTCATCTCGAGAGGAGAGGTCAGTGGTTTCACAGGGACGCCATTGCGGAGGTAACAGCAATAGTCTTTGTCTCAGATAGTGGATGGTGGATGTTAATCCTAAATCGGGTAACCTTCGTTAAGGGAGATATGAGAAGTGTGTCATGAGACGATCAAGTCGAGACAGAAGGTGGGTTTGAATTATGTTTATCTCCCTACATAAAGGAATTACCCCTGTGTCTGTCGTCAATTTTTTTTTTGTTGGAATGTCTTCCAGATTGGTAAACGATGAGAAGTGTTTTGAAATTTTTTTTCAAACGGATCCACATGTGAAATTGTGGGGGGGGGGGGGTTGTTTTTTTTTTTTGTCAACAAGTTTCGATACGCTTACGAACGACATCTAGTCACCAAGAGTTGGGAAGTGTACACCTAGGCAAACTTTTTTTTAAAGTTTTGTGAAGAGTAGCAAATGGTTAGACCTTCTGTAAGGTTGTTTTTTTTTTAACTGCTGTCTGTGTCCCCATTAAGGAAATACATCCCTCTATTTGTATTAAGTTTGGGTGGAAGACAGAGCTGAACTAGCAGAGTACTGTGTGAAGAGTATAGAGGGAATTGCTTCCAATGGGCTAAATCCTAATTGTAGGTGGTAGGTGATAGACTCTGTTTCTGATAACGACAATGGAGGCGTTACCGCAGGGACACTTTGGTGACTGGAGAGGAGAGCTCTACTGGTACACTTTTATCTTCAATAAACTATAAAAATCATCAAGTGAGACTTTTTTTGGACATCGGGTGCTCTTTTCCAATCTCTCTATTTGTACAAACTAAAAAAAAAGTTTTGCCTATACATACACTTTAAAAGCACAGCTCAGCTCCAGCAATCAACAAGCTATAACTTTGAACTTCAAGTCTGGTTGCAAATGGAGCACTTGAAAAAACTGTTCAATACTTTTAGAAATCTTTGTCAATGATATATACATTTTTCCCTCCCATGATGTGCTTCTGATTAGCATTTATAAGCTGAAGTGTGTACATTAAGTCCTAAAGAGGATCTTTTTTCTTTATTTTATTTTCACTAGCCAGGTTTTGGCAATTGCAACCATGAATGAACTTAAATGTGATTAGACTAGTTTTATTTTCTTTATAAATGTAATTTTTGCTGCAGCCAATTCTATACATGCTACTGATGTACCACTTTACAGGCAGCCTAAGGGGACCTCCCAGGCAATATATTTAAAGGAATTTTCATTGTTGCCCTTTAATCATCATTAAAATCACTGCTCCTGAAAAAACTATTGTTTTTAAAAATATTTTTTGCATTGATAAATGTCCCCCAGGGCAGTACCTGGACCCCCATAGCCCTTTTATGGCCAATTACTTGTATATAAGCCTTCAAAATGGGCACTTTTGATTTCTCATGGACTTTAAAGGAGTTAAAGGAGTTCGTAGTTCGGGCAGAACTTTCTCCCTGTTCGGGAGTTCTGCTGCTAACCAAACAGGGGGGTGTTTGGCCCATCTCTAATGGGGTACAATAAACATTTATAAAATAGAAATACAGTTTAAGGAATAAGGCAAAATATGTACCCTATTCCTTGCATCAAAAGGCTTCTTCCTCACTGTACAACTGATCCCATGGAGCTGCTCATCTTCACTTCTTGCGGGTTCACTGATATCATTATTTACATAACTGGCCTGTCCACAGCACCAGAGGGTGATGAAGAGCATTTGCTGTTGAGAGCTAATGGAATAAGTTAATTCCTAACATCTAGACATAACAAGTCTTTAGCCCTTGAATGCAGATGGAAGGAAGTACTGGGTCCTTGCTCAACTTCCTGTCTAGATGAGGGGTGTCAGATTGGACAAGAAGAGAAGAGAAATGCCCTGGCGATAACACTAAGAGTGTTTATAATCTACCCATAACGTAAGAGAAAAAAAAAAGTAGGCCAAGCTTTAATGCTACTCCCTTCAAAAAAAAAGGAAAAAAAAAGTATTTAAAGCTATAAATAAGTGATATAAATAAAATTAAAATACAAAGGAAAGTTGAAATGTTATTGAAATTACATTACAAATTAGAATTCTTCAAAATTTTACAAAATTCAAAAACCTTCTCTCTAAAACATACTGGATTTTAAAATTGTCTCATGTTTGTTCAAACTACTTGTCTTATTAAGATGTTGCAGTAATTACACCTGTAAAACGGTTATTTTCTGCCCGTGTAAAATGAATGTGTAATTCTTCTTTTTGGAGTCCGGAACTGCATTGGGAGAATTCCAAAGACAGCATTAAGGAAAAACAGAGCATTTATTAAACAGTTTCCTCCAATAAGTTTGACAAATTATGAAAAAAAAATATATAAGAGGACATAATTTGTGGAAACTACAGCTGAAACGGATATAAACCAGAATTTGTTTTATTTTCTTTCTTCTTTTAAATTCTATTTCTCAGCAGTTGTTACATGTCCCGTTTTGCTAAGTTGCAGATTAAAAAAAAAGAATTTGATTAAATTAGTGTTTTGTTTGTAAATGCCTGTATAAATATTTCATAGCGGTAATTAGCAGACACACTGCCAAGCACAAACTTCTATATTTATTTGGCAGAAGGCCACTAACTTCCTGTAATTCCAATGAATAGTGAGTCTTGTGGAGCAGATTGAGAGTATTAAATCACACAGGAATAGTCATCTCCAAAAAACACTTTTTTGAAGAAGCTAATAAGATTCTTAGCGCCATCACAAATTTTGCTGAGCCGTAAATATACAAAGGAACTATTAAAGCTTCTATCTGTAATTTAAAGGGTGTTCCACCTACCTCTGGGTATTTGCTAAATTATTAGAACGGCCCCACAGTTGAGGATTTAATGCTTTTTTTTCTAGGTGATTATGTAAAACAAAGTATTACCTTAATCCAGGGTCCACTGGTCTTCATCCCCATTGGTTCTGGTTTTGATGACTGGTCCCCTAAAGCCACCCTTCTTCCTGGTCTTCAGCTAGTAGCTGGCCCTCGCCAATGTCCTAATTTTTAATTCAGAACTAGCAAGCAAAGCTAATTTTGCATTGTATGCGATTGACATAGGAGTGACTATCCATATTCTGGTGCTGATGAGAAGAGGACCACTGTGCTCTGCCTTATCTCATCTCCTAGACAAAATGAGCATTATATCTTTATCAGCTGGGGAAGGAAGGGGGCATTTTAACAATTTAGAGAATGCCCAGTTTTCAGATTTAAAGATGAATTTAGGGTAAATGTTAAAACCTCTGTTTAACCACTTGCATACTGGGCACTTAAATCGCCCTCCTGCCCAGACCACCATCCTGCCCAGACCTATTTTCGGCTTTCGGCGCTGTCACATTTTGAATGACAATTGCGCGGTTGTACGACGTTGTACCCAAACAAAATTTTTATCATTTTTTTCCCCACAAATAGAGCTTTCTTTTAGTGGTAATTGATCACCACTGCGGTCTTTATTTTTTGCGCTATAAACAAACAAAGAACGACAATTTTGAAAAAAAAAATATAAAACTGAAAATTATTCATCAGCTTTGGCCGATATATGTTCTTCTACATATTTTTGGTAAAAAAAATCCCTATTGGCGCATATTGATTGGTTTGCGCAAAAGTTATCGCATCTACAAACTATAGGAATTGATTTATGGCGTTTTTATTATTTTATTTTATTTTTTACTGGTAATGGCGGTGATCTGCGATTTTTATCGGGGCTGCGATATTGCAGTGGACATGTCGGACATTTTTGACACTTTTTTGGGACCATGGACATTTATACAGTGATCAGAAATTTAAATGTCCACTGATTACTGTATAAATGTCATTGGCAGGGAAGGGGTTAACACTAAGGGGGCAGTGAAGGGGTTAACTGTGTTCCCTGCATGTGTTCTAACTGTGAGGAGGTGGGGCTGGCCGAGACATAACAGATCTAACTGATCCCAGTGACAGGGATCAGTAGATCTGCTATGTCCCCCTTCACAGAACGGAGAACCGATGTGTTTACATAGGCGGTTCCCCATTCTGCAGCTCTAACAGGTGATCGCGGGTCTCCGTCAGACATCGAGTCCACCCGATCCGCGGGCATGCCCATGCAGCGTGCGGCAGCCGCGAGAGTGCGCCGCTGCAGGCTGTGAGTGCATGGGGAGCGTGCAAAGGGGCAGACGTCCATGGATGTCCGCCGGGCAATTGAGATCCGCGCTGTAGCCGTCTTTCGGCTATTTACGGCGATTCGCGAGACAGCGCCACACTGTCGTAGTAAATATACTGCGCGTGCTCGGGAACCGGATAAAACACACTTACAAGCTATAAAATCATAACAATTTTTATACCCAGAAAAGGGTAGTCGCAATGGGGGCCAAGTTCACACCAAGCATTGCGAACCTCTTGGGGGAGTGGGAGGAAAAAATCGTGTTTGCTAACAGGAGATAGGAATTGGCCTTTTACAGGAAATTCATAGATGACATATTCTTCATCTGGATAGAGGTCAGAGGAATCATTAAAGGAGTTCATAGATCATCTCAATAATAATAAAAAATAACATCAAGCTCTCTAGCCAGTGGAGTAGGGATGAGATACATTTTCTTGATGTGACTGTTTGTAGGAGAAGTGAAGGCCTAGAGACGAAGGTATACTTTAAGCCGACAGACAGGAACAGCTATCTCCCCCTACAAAGTGGTCATCATCCCCTCTGGCTAAAGAACATACTCAAGGGACAAATTATGGGGGTAAGAAGGAATTTTTCCAATTTAAATAATTATAGAGATCAAACTCAATTAATTAAGAGTAAATTTGAGGAGAAGGATTACAATTCTCAACACCTTGATAGGGTTATAGATGAGGTCTCAAAAATTCCAAGAGAAGTTGTCTTGGGTGATAAACAGCCCGTGATGATGTGAATAATCAGGAATTTGGTTTCATAACTGATTTCCATGTACAATATAAAGAAGTCAAGTCCATTTTTAGGGAACACTGGCATGTGGATAAACATCTTAGATCAGTACTGCCAGTTGCCCCTAAGTTCATTTATCGAAAAGCACATAATATAGGAGAAAAATTGTAAAGAAAGTCTTAGACCCACCAACAAAACCCCAGACATTCTGGGATCTGAATTTTTTTTGCATGCCGTTAGTGTAAAGCATGCAGATCCGTCTCTAGGACGGTAAGAGGAATAGACAGTTTTATCTCACCGGCTAATGAAAGGGAATTAAAAATTTCAGAGTTTATCACGTGCAATATGACACATGTGGTATACGCCCTATTATGCCCATGTGGGGTATTATATCCCCCTTAGCAACTGCTCCCTCTTTCTTACCATACTCCAGCCATACTCTTCCATCAGCTGCACCCCCTACTTACAGCCCTGCAAGCACTTACAGAACTTCAGTAGTTAAACCTAAGAAGAAACTGAAGTTTTTCCCAACCTGCACAATCCAGACACTATCCAATACTGCCTCCGCACCAACCAATCTGTTCCAGTGTGCCTCCATACCAGCCGGTCTACTTCAGTCTGCCTCTACACCAGTCAATCCATTCCAGTCTACCTCTACACCAGCCAATCCATTCCAGTCTGCCTCCACACCAGCCGACCTGCTCAAGCCTGCCTCCACACCAGCCGATCTGTTCCAGTCTGCCTCCACACCAGCCGTTCTGTTCCAGTTTGCCTCCACACAAGCCGATCTGCTCCAGTCTGCCTCCACACCGGCTGATCTGCTCCAGTCTGCCTCCACACCAGCCAATCTGCTCTAGTCTACCTCCATGATTGCCAATAGAAACACAAGGGAGAGAGGCGCCTCTAAGAGCAGATTGTTGTCCAATGGTAAATTTATTAAAAAAAGTAAAATGGCAACTCACATAAGACAAAAAAATTTGGGCACATCAGAAATCAGAGGGGTATCCCATCAGTGGATAGCGTCAGCAACCCGCAAATTGTGGTCCAGTCTCCATGTCAGATGGAAAGACAGCGTCCATAGCCGGCAAATGACACCAAAATGAGGCTAGGAGCGCAGGATCACCAAGTCGCGGTGGGGTGACATCATAGAGATGCGACACGTTTCTGAGCGTTCATTCTGCATTGGGGATAGCAGCCGTGCTCTTTCAGCAGGCATAAGGGATATACATTCCCTATCTTTTTGTAGCCCAGTGAGCATGGGAACGGCCCAAGCTCGACCTGGGATGGGGGCGGACCATAATAACATTAAGAATAGTAATTTAGTGCCGTGCAGGGGATAAAACGTATATATAAAACCATAGAATGAAACATGATTATGCTAAAAAGAACCTGAAAACCTGTAAACTGACTTATATAATATCCAAAAGGAAGTGACACTGGTTATAAGTGAGGGACTATACGATGTACAAAGGTATCCTAATAGATCACTGGGAGACATTGGGCTGTACAATGTCACCAGTAACAGAAAGGGTGTGGATTCTGTAAGGAGAATTATCATAATAAATAAATAGAGAACACTGACTCTGCAGTATCATCTGGTATTAGAACGGATAAGAGTACTTTCAGAATCTGCGCTAAGTTATTACATTCTAGGGGTGACCATAGTTAATTGTATACCGGGACTGTGAATATGTTGTGCAAAAATAATAATAACTACCAACAATATCACAAGGCCTTGTACATGCCATATGGATACTTTGGATTGAGGGAATGAGTTTAATTAAGTGGGACTGTTTGGTGATGCAAAGTATCATCCCACATGTGGTCACAGAGTAGGGTGGATCATGGGTTCAGAGAACAGTAGATATTTCTATGCTTTCGTTCAACCCACCCGGCGAGAGAACATCCAGGCTATAAATCCAAAAGGTCTCCCTAGAGAATAATCTTTTGAATCTCTCAGCATCAGGTAGGGATTTGGAAATCTGTTCAATAATCCAAACCTCCAACCCCTGCGTGGATTTATTATGGTGTTGCAAAAAATTGCAAGGTACGCTATGGAGATTTTTCCCATCTTCGATCAATCTCCTATGTCGGCCAAAACGTTGCCTAGGCGGTTGAATGGTCCTGCCTACATAAATTAGTCTGCATGGGCAGGTTAAGGCATAAACAACATAATCAGATGAGCAGTTAAAACGTTTGACGATTGCCAATAGGGTTTGGCTTGCTTCTGACAGACCTGTACAGGCTATCCTGCCTGCTGATCCAGTGCCCCGCTATCCAGCCTGCTGATCCTGTGCCCGCTGTCAAGCCTGTTGATCCTGTGCCCGCTGTCCAGTCTGCTGATCCGATGCCCGCTGTCAAGCCTGCTCTTCCGGTGCCTGCTATTACAGTGTCCGCTGTCAAGCCTGCTGTTACTGTGCTCGCTGTCAAGCCTGCAGTTACGGTGCCCACTGTCAAGCCTGCTGCTCCTGTGCCCACTGTCCAGCCTGCTGATCCTGTGCCCGCTTTTCAGCCTGCTGATCCGATGCCCGCTATCAAGCCTGCTGTTCCGGTGGCTGCTGTTACAGTGTTCGCTGTCAAGCCTGCTGTTATGGTGCCCGCTGTCAAGCCTGCTGTTATGGTGCTCACTGTCAAGCCTGCTGTTAAAGTGCCCACTGTCAAGCCTGCTGATCCTGTGCCCACTGTCCAGTCTGCTTATCCTGTGCCCGCTGTCCAATCTGCTGATCTTGTGCCCGCTGCCCAGCCAGATGATCCAGTTCCTGATACCAAGCCTGCTGTTCTAGTGCTTGCTGTTACGGTGCCCACTGTCCAGCCTGCTGATCCGGTGCCCGCAGTCTAGTCTGTTTCAGCGCCCGCTGTCCAGCCTGATGTTCCAGTGCCCGCTGTCCAGCCTGATGTTCCAGTGCCCGCTGTCCAACCTGATGTACCGGTGCCCGCTGTCCAACCTGATGATCCAGTGCCTGCTCTCCAGTCTAATGATGTGGTGCCCTCTTTCCAGTCTGATGATCTGGTGCCCGCTGTCCAATCTGATGATTCAGTGTCCAGCCTGATGTGCCTCTGCCCGCTGCCCAGCCCAATGATCTGGTGCCCACTGTCCAGTCTGATGGCCTGGTGCCCATTTTCTAGCCTGACGATCCAATGCCCGTTGTCCAGCCTGATGTGCCTCTGCCTGCTGTCCAGCCTGATGATCCAGTGTCCACTGTCCAGTCTGATGATCCGGTGCCCACTGTCCAGCCTGATGATCTGGTGCCCACTGTCCGGTCTGTTGATCCGGTGCCTGCTGTCCAGCTTGATGAGCCTCTGCCTGCTGCCCAGCTTGATGAGCCTCTGCCCTCTGCCCAGCTTGATGAGCCTCTGCCCACTGCCGTGCTTGATGAGCCTCTGCCCGCTGCCCAGCTTTATGTGCCTCTGACCGTTGCCCAGCTGGATGTGCCTCTGCCTGCTGGCAAGCCTGATGTGCCTCTGCCTGCTGCCCAGCTTGATGTGACTCTGCCTGCTGCCCAGCCGGATGTTCCTCTGCCTGCTGTCCAGCTTGATGTGCCTCTGCCTGCTGCCCAGCCTGATGTGCCTGTTGATCCCATGACTGCTTTCCAGCCCACCTCTGATGATCCTTTGACCAAAGATCAGCCTCATTTTATGGACTCTATGCTTCGATTGGGTCCCTCCTACAATACGTTGCTCCGATGGCACAAAAGCCTGGTGGTCCGGACATACCTTTTGCAATTGGTAACCATGTTTACCTTCATGACCTTGGTATTGGTGAGCTCCAAGGGAGTGGTAGAGCACCATTTGTGCCTTGCCACAACCCGGATGCAGTTGCCATGACTCCAGGGGCATTAGGGGATCTGTGTCGGGTAACCAGGGCTTTGGGGAAACCTGGATGCCTATTGAAGTGTGAAACAAGTCCTTGAAATCAGGCAAACTACATGATTGTAACCAGACATTCCGGTGTCAAAGGTTCCGGTGTCAAAGTTTCGGTGTTGTCACATGACCCCAGGGCTAAGTTTGAGAATGACCCATGGTACCCTAGC
Source organism: Glandirana rugosa (assembly GCA_018402905.1). Lineage (NCBI taxonomy): Eukaryota > Metazoa > Chordata > Amphibia > Anura > Ranidae > Glandirana > Glandirana rugosa. Next base: position 781,563 of record BLSH010511396.1, on the reverse strand, counting down.
AATGGGGTGCCTAGTGTTTGGAGGGATCAAATGTGCTATGCCTCTAAGAATCTGGCCAATGGGGTACCTAACCTGTTACCAGACCCAGCCGGTGGAACACCTGGCTTCTTTTTGGATCCTGATGCTGATTGCAGGAAGCATATTTAAGCCTGGTTAATACTGTGATTTTTTGCCTTGGTATTGTCTCCATGTGCCTCTGATCTGCGTTCCTGTATTCCTAAAGCCTGTTCCCGTCTCCTGTCCCTGGACTCTGACCCTGATCCTGCAGCCTGATTCCTTTCTACCCGCTTAGTCCGTCTCCTGACTCCCTTTTCCTGTCCTGTCTGTTCCCAGCTCCCCCCTGCATGATCTCCTGTGTATGACCCTGGCTCTGGCACGTTTACGATTTGGTTATCCCTTGCGCTGTACATATTAGATTTAGTCTATTATTTAGTGTGTGTTAACAGTTGGTTTATTTACTGGTTGTTTTTCACTATTCACTATATTGGAGGTGCATTTTCTTGTTGCTCATTTATCATATAATAAATCATATTATTTACACTTTACCTGCGTTTGGTACAGTCTGTTGCAGTCCACACATTTCTGGTCACACCGGTCCCTGACAATTGCGCTATGTGAGCGGTACTTTTCTTTTATGCCCATTGTGAACCGATTGCTGGGAGTGCTAAGAAGAGGATCCCCTCATATTAGTGATCTAAAGGCTTCTCATTTCCCGGGTCGAATAAAAGTGTATATCCTTAGGGGAGTGACCCACGAGGTGCGGTTTGCTGGTGTATGGTGCACACATATCACCTTTGAGCAAGAATAATCCACCTTCTTCTGAGCTGTTTTCACCATCTATCCACACATTTCCTACTTCTATGGAGGACTTATAGAAAGCTGTCACATTTCAGACTGTGATAGGAAGTGCTGCTACAGATACCAGCATTCATGGACTGAATTTTGTATTTGTTGTTGTACGTTTGTAATTTATTAATAGCAGCAGCTTATTTGATCTTCAAATATAACATTCATTAGCGCTGAGTGGAGTAGGTAGGCGGTGCTGTCTGATTGTGTATCATGAAAAATTACATATCAATATTTTGTATTCACATTTTTAGGCAGCAGGTGGAGCTCTGGGCTCATTTTCTTACATTTTATAGGCTATCCGTATCTGCCTTGCTTTAAAAAGCTTACAGAACTCAATAGGTCAAGCTAACAGAAATGAATGTGTCAGAGGAGGAACTTTCAATTAGAGTGATGGCGTCTGAAAGTAAGTAGCTCCTGCTTTGCTCTCTCTTTATAAAACCTAATGTTATAGGAACCCTGTGCCATGAGTGCACTCTATATTATATTAAAGTGGCATTAAACCCAAAGCAAACATTTATTATATTGCATAATGTATATTATAACTTCTATCCCAAAAGGTAGCTAACTGTTGCTGTAACTGCTTATAAAGTGTTAGCTGGAGTTCCGCTTCAATTTGTTAGTGTATCTAAATATGTTACTGCATAAAACTCCACCCTCACCCCAGACTGACAATACTACTGTCCAAAGGTGTCCCTAACTAATGCAGCCACTACATCTAATGATTGGTAATCTGCAACATATTACATTTTTGATTTTGGGTTTAATACCACTTTAATATAGTAAAGCAAAGAAGTTAGATAAATAGTTGTAAAATACAGTATCTCACAAAAGTGAGTACACCCCTCACATTTTGGTAAATATTTTATTTTAACTTTTCATGTGGCAACACTGAAGAAATGACACTTTGCTATAATATAAAGTAGTGAATGTACAGCTTGTATAACAGTGTAAATGTGCTGTCCCCTCAAAATAACGCAACACACAGCCATTATTGTCTAAACTGCTGGCAACAAAAGTGAGTACACCCCAAAGTGAAAATATCCAAATTGTGCCCAAAGTGTCAATATTTTGTGTGGTCATCATTATTTTCCAGCGCTGCCTTAACCCTCTTGGGCATGGAGTTCACCAGAGCTTCACAGGTTGCCACTGGAGTCCTCTTCCACTCCTCCATGATGGCATCAAGGAGCTGGTGGATGTTAGAGACCTTGCACTCATTCACCTTCCGTTTGAGGATGCCCCGCAGATGCTGAATAGGGTTTAGGTCTGGAGACATGCTTGGCCAGTCTATCACCTTTACCCTCAGCTTCTTTAGCAAGGCAGTGGTCATCTAGGAGGTGTGTTTGAGTCGTTATCATGTTGAAATACTGCCCTGCGGCCCAGTCTCTGAAGGTAGGGGATCATGATCTGCTTCAGTATGTCACAGTACATGTTGGCATTCATGGTTCCCTTAATGAACTGTAGCTCCCCAGTGCCAGCAGCACTCTTGCAGCCCCAGACCATGACACTCCCACCACCATACTTGACTGCAGGCATGGCACACTTGTACTCCTACCTGGTTGCTGCCACCTACGCTTGACACCATCTGAACCAAATAAGTTTATCTTGGTCTCATCAGACCACAGGACATGGTTCTGGTAATCCATGTCCTTAGTCTGCTTGTCTTCAGCAAACTGCTTGCGGACTTTCTTGTGCATCATCTTTAGAAGAGGCTTCCTTCTGGGACGACAGCCATGCAGACCAATTTGATGCAGTGTGTGGCATATGGTCTGAGCACTGACAGGCTGCCTCTCCACCTCTTCAACCTCTGCAGCAATGCTGGCAGCACTCATGCGTCTATTTCCCAAAGACAACCTTTGAATATGACGCTGAGCATGTGCACTCAACTTCTTTGGTCGACCATGGCAAGGCTTGTTCTGAATCAAACCTGTCCTGTTAAACTGCTGTATGGTCTTGGCCACTGTGCTGCAGCTCAGTTTCAGGGTCTTGGCGATCTTCTTATAGCCTAGGCCATCTTTATGTAGAGCAACAATTATTTTTTTCAGATCCTCAGAGAGTTCTTTGCCATGAAGTGCCATGTTGAACTTACAGTGACCAGTATGAGAGAGTGAGAGCGATAACACCAAATGTAACACACCTGCTCCCTATTCACACCTGAGACCATGTAACACTAATGAGTCACATGACACCGGGGAGGGAAAATGGCTAATTGGGCCCAGTTTGGACATTTTCACTTAGGGGTGTGCTCACTTTTGTTGGCAGCGGTTTAGATATTAATGGCTGTGTGTTGAGTTATTTTGAGAGGACAGCAAATTTACACTGTTATACAAGCTGTACACTCACTACTTTACATTGTAGCAAAGTGTCATTTCCTCAGTGTTGTCACATGAAAAGATATCATAAAATATTTACAAAAATCTGAGGGGTGTACTCACTTTTGTGAGACACTGTATATAAAATAAATTTAAATATTGTTTATATCAAGCTGCATGCGTCTGCTAAAATGAGAGGGGTACTGGACATTCTATCTACAGTATCTCCCATCTACAGGTCCCACATTGTTACATTTCATGCATAGGTCCTGGCCAGAGAGACGTTTTTAGGCAGATCATGACTAGTAAGCTTATTTCAGAAGTCTTCCAATGCTGAGGATCCTAAAAAAATAATTTCAGAATTAAAAACTGAGTCTTCCTGTGAAGGATAAAGCAGTCACATTGCATGAGGGCACTGATGGAATCTTGTACTGGCATGTACTATACTTATACTGGCTGCACTAAGACAAAAATGATTTATAAGACACGCAATGGTCATAACTAGTTGAAAGTGGTGTTCCTTATCTGACTGGAGCATGCCATTAATCAATTCATTTGTGCAACATCTCCCACATCTTTTATGAAATATGTTGCTTTTTCCTGCTTTCTTCTGAGCTTTTTGCCAAGTATTTCTCTTTTTATATTTGGCCACATATCAAGAAGAGATATTCTGTAGAATTCTGAGCTGAGAGCAAACCAAGTGATTTCAGGTAACAGTAAAGCACATTATTGAGATTTATAGGAAATGTACATTTTTTCTAATGTTTTAGCTAAACATTCAAAAGAAATACACTTAAAATGGTTGTAAACTCTTACGTATACCCAGTGAGGTGACTAACTTCAGGTGATACACAGAGACGAAACAAAGCCTCCTACATACAATGTACCTGTTTAGCTCTCCTCTACAGTCTTTCAAAGTACAGAATTTATGCAGCATTTCTCAGCTTTCAGAAATCAGGGGAGGAGGAGCTGAAGTTCCACTCTGCAGAGCTCAGTGAGAGCTAATTGGAGGGCAGGGACACACCTCTTTCACAAACCACAAAGTAACAAAGCTGAGGCTGTCAATCACAGGCTGTGTGTTGGAGCTCCCTCCCTTTTACCTCTAGGTGTCAGGAAAACTTGTCAGAAGTGACTCATGCAGATAGCAAAGGAACAAGATAGCATACAGAAATGAAAGGAGCATGATTTGTTCATATTTTGTGTCTGAGATTTTACAACCACAATAATGTAAATTAATTACATCAATTTGTGTTCATTAGAAATACAAAATAAACTGTGTTCCTATGTGGATTTTATAGCAATATACAGTGTATCCTGAACTGATCAAAATGGAGGTCAGGCCTCAACATTCTAAGACAGGTCCCCCTTATTATCTCAGAGTGCCCCTGCTATACAGCCACAGCACATGCAGGAGGTGTTACACTTCAGGACTATTACCATTTGATGAAAAAGCATGTTTCACTGAAAAAGGTTCCACTCTTTTTTCAGATCCTTGAATCTCTCCCAACTGCTGCTTTCTGGTCCCCACAAAGGTTTAGGACCATGAAGATACTCCCATGTCATCTCATCTTCCCACTCCTCCCTGGAGTTCTGCACATGTCCATGACATGGGGTGGGACGTATGGATAATCCAGGCCCCACTCCAGGGCAACCCGTCGCTGTACCTCCCGCTGATACCGGGAGGGGCTAAGCAGTCTCTTGAACTTCCCTTTCCCCAGCAAGATGTGGGTGTCAGGAGACTTGACCACAATTTGGCTGTAGGTTGCTGCCCTGGTCTGGGTGGTGGAGGACCTGTTTGAGAAGGTTTGGCTGCTGGTACTAGGGGTACCTGCTGCATTGTTTGAGTCCTGTAAAGGCCTGATTCATCCTTCTCTGAGAGGGCATCAAAGGTGTGTGAACCCCGCGTCACCCACTCTTCATCGGACCCTCCACTTGGAGACGACCACTCCGCCAGGTGCTCCATAGAGCCAAATTCTGCCAGCAGTTTGAGTGACCCCCAGTCTATGGCCCTGTCTTCAACATCCCCGCAAGGCTCAACAAGGGGCTCATCCCCCTCCACAAATAGCTCCGGCCCTGCTGGGATTGTTATAGGGTGGGACTTGTCTGGCATTTCAGGGACCCCAGACTCCCACATGGTAGTACTTACAGTACCCAGGTCTCCGGCCAGGCTACAGGCCACGCCAGCCTCCTCTCTTCCTCTGTCCTCTGCTTTCACTGGGGAGTCGCCAAGCTGCAACTCTACCCCACCTTTGGGTGGTGACACCAGGTCCACTCCGCCCTTCTGGGACTTCCGCGGCTGCGGACAACAAAATTCCAAGCACAGGTCCACTGTGTAGTATGATGGCTCCTGCTGAGTAGATGTCATCTGGGTCAGTGACTCACCGAAGTGGCCGCATTGTACCCAGGCGGTAACTTCCGCGGTAGGCATCTGACACTCCGGGCATAACAGGCACAGCTGTTTGGTCCCTTCTATTACCCCCAGGGCAAGTCCCCCGTGAGGCTCCAATCGGACCCCAGTGTCCACCAGGGTCCACTCTGGATTATCCGGCAGCCAGGTTAACGCTGGCAAAAGTAGACCACGACCTCCTCATAATAAGACAGGCTGGCACCAAAAGTCCTGATAAACAGGCTTGCTGCAGGTCACGCTGTAACCCCTTGTGTGATGGATGTAAACTTGCAGACATGCTGATGCTAGCAGAACTTGTCCAGACATGCTGACCTTGCTGCTGGTTGCCGGTAGCAACAGTAATTGTAGTAGCCACTGTTTTGCTGGAAAGCACAACTCTAAAACATTCTCTCCCTCCAAACAGAAAACATTTCCAGGCATACTTTACTGTAAGCAAAAGCCTAGAGTCAAAGTTCAAGATGCCAGCTTTTGCAGAGTGCTGGGCATAATTGTAATCCAGTGGGTGATGTCCAGCTTTTGCAGTGCGCTGGGCATATTTTTAATCCATGGGTGCGATCGCCCGCTGTGACTGCCACAGGTGGCAGCACATGTTTTACAACTCACTGAATGCCAGGAAATAATTTACAAGTTACCGCCCCAGTACTGGTTGGTGCAACTTGTAAGCAGCAACAGCAATTGGCGACTGCTCCCACTGGTTACTACGGGCAACTGAACTTGTATTAAAGCTCAGTTTGGTTGGCAGAGCACATAAGTCCTCTCCTGGGTTCAATCCTTGCTCCTTAATAGCAAACAGTCACATTTCCTTGGCTCAGTTCACTTCGATTGCTAGGGGTAATGACTGGCAGAATTACGTGAAACAGGTGAACCCCGGACGTGCCCCCAAATGTAGCCAATGGCCCCCTTAGGGGTGGCTGGTTGTTGTGGTTCACTTGATCACATTGCCCTCAATCACACTTTTCCGCACATCCGGACACACAGAACAAGCTGGTGCTTTGTTTTGTTTTATTTATTAGGGGATTTGAACTAAGAAGTGGGAGGTTCTGATGACGCCATCTGTGAATCACCCAGTCCTACCTGAGCCACTCCCAACCTAGAATCAGAACAGTCAGGCCTGACCAAATTTGCCTTACCTAGCAAAAACCTCACACTATATACCTACCTAGCGTAGAGGGTGCTCCATTTACAAAACTGTGAGGGGTGTACTCACTTTTGTGAGATACTGTATGTGTTTGGTGGATTACTTTAATGTGATGTTATGAAACTGTACGATTCCCATGGACGGTGACAGCAACATCATATTTTGGCATAACATACTTTGGATGTGTAATTGATTAATTACATTTTACATCTTTTATTTACATTTTGCTTGGCTTGAAGGCAGCAACAGCACCTGATCTGATTTATTTCAGCTTGCAAAAAACATCTTTATCAAGCGGAAATGTCAAATCGCATTCCAAATCGGCAGCTATTGCCGGCAATAGTACCGTCCGATTCCCAAAAGTAGTTCCTGAACTACTTTTGACGACTTCAAGGGTGATTTCAATAGACATCTGTGCATGAACTCGCACAGATGTCTCTGATATCGCTCCCGAAGTTGGAGTGACATGGGGGTTCAGCTGAACTCGCACGATTTCTAACTCGCTGTCAGCGTGAACCTGGGCTAAAGGTTTTACGTATACAAACAAAAGCTGACTATTGTAAACACGATGGTCATTTTTAAATGGTTGGTCTCAACCCTCTAACTGACATTTTTCTGGATAACTTGGTTTGTAAGTCCCCTTTCACACTTGTGTGACCTGAAATTTGCGTGATTTTCATGCGACTTGAAGCAATGTTTGTGTAATCTTGAGGTCTATGGACCTCAAGTCGAATCAAAGTCAGACCAAAGTAGTGCAGGGACTACTTTGAAGTCGTTGCTACTTGAAGTCATACAGATATGAATGGTACTCATTGGAAATCATGGTGTACGACTTGTCATGCAACATTGCAATCCCAAGTGGCACAAGTGTGAAAGGGGCCTTAAAGGAAGTTGAAAATTAACAGACTGGCTAACAAGATCAACAGCCAGTAAAACTATGTTACTGGGGTAACAGAGGGTTTAAAGGGGGGGACTCCACTCCAAGTTGTGAATTACACTGAGTTGGGGACTTTCTCTGCTCTCATGTGATAGTGCTGGGTGACTGGACTGCCAAGCACCAATGCTATCATATGCAAGGAGGGAGAATGAGTCATATGCTCCCAGTTTATTCCATCTCCCCCCATTCATGATAGCAATGCATATTAGAAATACATTTATTTTATTATTTTAATAGATGCATAACTGGATGAAATTGGGGTATACAAACATACACTCACACTTTAAATGTGTTATTTAGCGGGATGGGCTAAATTCCACTTAATCTCTTATTTTACTTCTCCATCTATCGTTTGACACATTAATCATTAGAAAATCAGAGCAGCTCCATGAACTCTGTTCAATAATTTTTGTGAAGAAAAAATCTTCCCATTGTATTAAAGAATCCCTATCTGGAAAAATATGGATGCAGTGGTCTGTGGGACTTGGCAGTAAATTGTGGGAGACCACAGATCATTTGTCTGCATATCAATAAATCCAATTTAAGTGCAGAAACGCCACAAAGACTGATACAGGGTTGAAGCAAAGAGCAGTTTCCCGGCATATGTATCTTAGTAAGGACAGAGATTAGCATGACAAAGTCTATCACGGAACTTTATGAGTTATAGGCCGGCGGAACAAATAGGCCTAAATGCAGCCTTGTTATCTGCACAGATTAATAATTATTTGTAATGGGTCGCAGAGAACCAGCGTTCCAGGGCTTGAACAAATATTGTCTCTAATGCTTGGCAAGCAAAGCCAACCGTAAATAATAAGGGCTGCTTTTGTTTAATGGGATGATTCATTGACACACAACAAACTAATATGATAAGGCCTCCGTGGAAAAAATAACAGAAAATTTCTCCTTGCTAAATGTAGACGTTTCTCTGTGCTATGAGCTACCTATAGGCAGGACCGCTCTTAGAAATCATCGGGTCCCGTCGGACCCAATCTGAAACCAGACGCCTTGACAATTCAAACTCATGATCCACCTCCTCACAGCCATGAAGCAAACTATAGCAAAGGCTTGGAAGTCCCCATCCTTGGCTGTGGCCAAAGTGAACCATAGAGTAAATCGCACACTCTTACTCGCAAAAATGGAAGCTATTGTCACATACCTGACTGGAGGCTGAGGCGACAAGAAGGCTTCCTTTGTGGCTGAGTGCAGAGTACCCCTGAAGGTGGTGACAGAGTATGCTATGCCCACAGATGCATGGGTTGCCTTAAGGTGAAGTTGCCTGAAGATTCCAATGTGAAGAGCAGAGAAATAGTCACAGCAGATGATTATCTGGAGGTGCTGGCGGATCTTTACAGATGGGTAAGGCAGGAAGCAAGGTCAGAAGCCTGGCCGGGGGTCAAACACAGGAAGTCAGTCAGGAGCAGAGGCAGAAGCGTGGTCGAGATCAAGTCGGGGTAAAACACAGGATGTCAATCAGGACCAAGGCAGAAGCAGGTCCATGGAGCAAACCAGGTTCAGAGCCAGGAGAGAGGTCAGAGCAGGTCAGGGGTAAGCTGGGTCAGTAACGTGTAATCAAACAGAAGCGCAAGGCTCAGGAACACAGGATACAAGGCTGATGATAATCCAGCAATTTGTGAGCGGAGCTGCTGTCCTTATATAGACCAGTGGACGCTGGCAATCAGTGTGCTTTGCATGTGCCGTTGCACACACAAATTCGCCATTGTGTGACGTTCGCTAATGCGCATGCACAAATTAGTGTGGCCATACTGGATATTGGCATATTTGCCAGGTCTTCTCGGAATTCTTCCCTGACAGCTATTGACAAAAATCAGATCCCCAAGTTTGACAAAATCTGGCAACCCTGGATTAACCGAAAGGATTTACCCCCTTCTTGACCAGAGCACCTTTTGCGATGCAGCACTGCGTCGTTTTAACTGATAATTGCACGGTCACGTGACTTTGTACCCAAACAAAATTTATGTTCTTATTTTTTTGGTGGTATTTGATCACCTCTGCTGTTTTTATTTTTTGCGCAATAAACAAAAGAAGAGAAACTATTTTGAAAAAAAAAACAATATTTTTTACTTTTGCTATAATACATATCCAAATTTAAAAAAAAAAAAAAAAAAAATTTCTTCCTCAGTTTAGGCCAATATGTATTCTTCTACATATTTTTGGTAAAAAAATATTGCAATAAGCGTATATTGATTGGTTTTCGCAAAAGTTATTGCGTCTACAAAATAGGGGATAGATTTATGGCATTTTTATTATTTTTTTTATTTTTTACTAGTAATGGCAGCGATCTGCGATCTTTAGCTGGACTATGATTTTGTGGCAGACAGATCAGACACTTTTGACACTTTTTTGGGACCAATGACATTTATACAGCGATCAGAGCTAAAAATAGCCACTGATTACTGTAGAAATGTCATTGGCAGGGAAGGGGTTAACACTAGGGGGCGATCAAGGGGTTAAGTGTTTTCTAGGGAGGTGTTTCTAATTGTGTGGGGGCTGGGCTGACAGGGACTAGAGATAGATCGCTGTTCCAGATTACTTGGAACAGCAGATCTGTCTCTACCTCTCTGATAGAATGGAGATCAGTCAGTTTACATTGACAGATCTCCGTTCTGTCTCTCTGTGGAGCGAATGCGGGTAGCCAGCGGACATCGCGGGCGCTGGCCACGCGCAATCGGCTCCAGTGTCGCGCTACGCACGCGCTCCTATAGGTCTTAAAGTGGCCGACGTACAATGACGGTGATTTGCGCAGCCGTGCCAACCTGCAGCAGTACAACTGTGGCGGCTGGTCACCAAGCAGTTAAACACCACTTGCCACCAGACTTTGAAGAGTCATCCTTATGCCATGGTAGCTAACTATTCTGTTTACCGTTTCTGATCTCATATTAGCAGTCAGGTCGCACTGGGGGACTTTCCCCACTCTCCCCACTCCTCCCTTCTTCTCCTTCCTACTTTCTCTTTCTTTCTACTCTCTCAAAACCCCTAGCCTCTGGCTCGGCTATTGTCTATCCCACTCCATGTTGACAGATTCCCTGTCACCGATGGTAACTTCTCTATGACTGTGCCCCCACACTCTATGGTAGTCAAAGGCGCTAGTTTCATCCCTTAGCCTCCATTTAATTTCCTACCACAACGTCCTTTGCTTCTCTTATAAGGGCTCCTGCTCCAACCCCGATTATACTCTATGTATATTACTGGTCAAACCACCAGATTACAAGTAATGTACAGTTTAGACTTTTGTGCTTCTACAGTTAAGGCACACACAGTCCAATTATCGGCCGAAAATTTTAATACGTCAGCCTGTCGTCCGATAATCTGACCGTTAGCATGCTACATTCGACAGCCGATTTTCATTTATCGTCCAACAAAAAAGCTGGATGAGCCAACTAGAAAATTTTTGTCTGCCGACAAGGCCATGTCCGATTTTCGGCTCTTCTGTCCAGAGTTGGTCAAACAAAATTTGAAAGTACAAACACACATGTTTGAAACCCAGGAATGACCCAGAAGTGTTGGGTCGTGTAAACCTGCGTTTGTAATTCACAATTCACATTCGTGAAGCGGCAATTGAAATAGCGTAATGCAGCAGAAGGGGCCCAAAGGGTGATGCATGAAAACTGAACTTCCTCTTTATATGCTCGTAGCATGTCACTGCATTCACCTTTGTCGAATGATAATTTTACTAACGTCAGTATGCTAGACAAAATCACGGACAGCCGATTTTGGAAAAAATTGGACATGCTGTTGTAAAACAATTGCAGCGTGTGTACGAGGCTTAAAGCAGAACTTTGTGAAATTCCTTACCTTTCAAGAGATATGTCCACTTTAATTTACAGGAAGTGGTCTCTCTAGTTCAGAAGATGCAGGCATATATTTAGCTAGGAAGGCTCTGTTAGAAGAGTGATTGCATTCTCTGTTTAGACTACATTTCCCATCATGCTTTGCCATTTCAATGAATGTGGGAGGTACACTAGGCCTATACATGTAAATGTGAACAAGCCCACTTGAACATGAATCACACCCCTCATTCTGCAGCCAGGCCTACTACTCAGTGACACACAACGTGTCTTCTCTCCTCTCCAGCCACAAGGAGATAAACATATTGCACTTACATGCTTTCTGTAATCATTACTGAACTGTAGACACATCCCATAATAATATATTATACACACTGTACTCTGCTGTAATTCACTATTAGAAATATTCCTCCTCCTGCTGTAGATTTGAGATCATTATAGCAGCAATCAGTGCTGGTATGGTGTATGTGAGAACATCCCTAGATGCACCATAGTGTCAGTAAACAGTGCAGCCTATCAGTGCCGCTTATCAGTGCCCATCTGTGCTGTCACACCAGTGCCACTTATCAGTGCCCATAAGTGGGGTCTCACCAGCTTATCAGTGTGGTTACACTTTGCCCACCGGTGCCGCTTATCAGTGTGGTCACACCAGTGCCCACCAGTGTCGCTTATCAGTGCCCATCAGTGCAGTCACACAGTGTCCACCAGTGCCGCTTATCAGTGCCCATCAGTGCGGTGAAACCGTGCCCACCAGTGCCGTGACACCGTGCCCACCAGTGCCGCTTATCAGTGCCCATCAGTGTGGTGACCCCCGCCCTCAATCTCTCATCAGTGATAGCAGAGATCTCCTGCTACGACATGCCTGGTATTTCTGGAATGCCTGGCATGCTTGCTATGTGACATCGCTCTGTATTTTTCCCGTCACAGCTGTATTGTGATATACACCACAGAGCGCACTGTTCCGATACGGGTGTGACAGGAGAAATTTACAGAGCGGAGTTCACATAGCAAGCATGCCAGACATTCCAGAAATACCAGGCATGTCGTAGCAGGAGATTTCTGCTATTCCTGGAATGTCTGGCATGCTTACTATGTGAACTCTGCTCTGTAACTTTCTCCTGTTACAGCCATATCGGAACAGTGCGCTCTGCGGTGTGTATCACAATACGGCTGTGAAAGGAGAAAAATACAGAGCGGTGTCACATAGCAAGCATGCCAGGCATTCCAGAAACACCAGGCATGTCGTAGCCGGAGATCTCTGCTATCATAGATGAGAGATGGTGGGCGGACGAGGGGAGGAGGGGCGGTGCTGGCAGAGAGGAGGAGGAAACCACCTCTATGGGCGACACAGACCGGGGGCTGTGAGACCCGCTCCGCCCACTACAGGCATTTCTATTTCTGCCTGCTGGGCTGTTGGAAAACTACAGGAAGGCATGTCAGACCGCTGCCTGCCAGTGCAGGACTGAGAACGGCCAGCGGTCTTACAAACAGGATGTCACAGGGGAATAACCTTTTTTCAGCAAGTTCAGCAGGCTACTACAGAGAAACTACAGAGCTCAGCAGAAGATGCATGGCATAGTTGGTCAAGGTAGGAGATCAGCAACAAGAACATGGAAATACGTTTTTTCCCGAAGTTCTGCTTTAAGTGGTACTTTGCCTTATTCCAAATGCCTGGTTCTTACTTTGCGTCTTGTGTACCACCTACTGCTTAAACGGATTTGACCTTTGTTCACATGCTTATTGTATTGTTGCCATACCTGCATGGAACTACCACGTATATGGTTCCATTGTATGTACCCTATTCATTCAATAACTCAATAAAAAAAATATTGAACAAGAAATAATAGGGCCCCTGTGTAGGAGCACACACCCACAGCTGCACACTTGCCATAATTAGGACCTATGGCTCTGTTCGTACAGCCTCTGCATCCCCATGAAGTAACAGGCGACTCCAGTCACACAAAGAAAAACTTAAATAAGCCCTTAACTAAGTGTTTTTTTATTTTCATTATTTTATTTCTTTATTGTTTTCTACAATGTTTTATTATTTTGTTTACATTTAATTACATAGTTACCTAGTTTGTGAGGTTGAAAAAAGACACAAGTCCAACCTGTGTGTGTGCTTTTGTATCAATATTATATGGTATACCCCTGTATGTTGTGGTCGTTTCAGTGCCTATCCAATAGTTTTTTGAAATTATCTATGCTCCCTGCTGAAACCACTGCTTGTGGTAGAGAATTCCACATCCTCATTGCTCTTACCATAAAGAACCCTCTATGCAGTCTAAGGTTAAACCGCCTTTCTTCTAATTTTAGTGCATGGCCGCGTGTCTTTTTATATTCCCTTGCGCAGAAAACTTTTATCCCTATTGTGGGGTCACCATTACTGTATCTGTACATTGAAATGATATCCCCTCTCAGGCGTCTCTTCTCCAGAGAGAATAAGTTCAGTGTTTGTAATCTTTCCTCATAATTAAGGTCCTCCAGTCCCTTAATCAGCTTTGTTGCCCTTCTCTGGACCTTCTCCAGTTCCAGCACATCCTTCCTAAGGACTGGTGACCAGAATTGGATGGCACACTCCAGGTGCGGCCAGACCAGAGTTTTGTATAGTGGGAGAATTATTGTTTTATTTCTGAAATTAATCCCCCTTTTAATGCATGTCAATATCTTGCTGGCTTTGCTTGCAGCAGCTTGGCATTGCCTGCCATTGCTGAGCCTGTCATCTACTAAGACCCCCAGGTCCTTTTCCATCCTAGATTTTCCCAGAGGCTCTCCCCCTAGTGAGTAGTTTGCATTCATATTTTCGTAACCCAAGTGCACTATTTTACATTTCTCTACATTAAATCTCATTTGCCTTGTAGTTGCCCACCCCATTAATTTGTCCAAATCTTCTTGTAAGGTTTCTACATCCTGCGGAGGAGTTATTGCCCTACATAACTTAGTATTGTCCGCAAATACCGAGATTGAGTTGTTTATCCCACTATCTATAATCGTTTATGAATAAATTAAATAGCGTTGGTCTCAGGACAGAACCCTGGGGGACCCCACTCTCCACACCAGACCATTTTGAGTATTCCCCATTTATCACCACCCTCTGGACTCGCCCCTGTAACCAGTTTTCAATCCATGTACTCACCCTTTGGTCCATGCTGACAGACCTTACAGTAAAGGTTGATGGGGAACTGTATCAAATCCCTTTGCAAAATCCAGATATTCCACATCTACTTCCTTTCACTAGACGGCAGCTCACCTTCTCATTGAAGGTTAATGGACTGGTTTGGCAAGAACGATTCTTCATGAATCCATGCTGATTACTGCTAAGGATACCGTTTTTACTACTAAAATCTTGTATGTAATCCCTTATCACCCCCTTTTTTTTTTTATTATTTTATACAATTTAATTTTTAACATTTGTTTCACAATCTGTTTTAACAGCTCTTTTGGGGGGCTTGGTAAAATATCAATATAAATAGACCACTGATGTCTCATTTTAAAACAGAGAAAGTGATTGAGGACACAGCCCTTGATCTCTGTCACTGCAGCCTCAGCTGCACAGAATGAACGAACAGGAACAGATCGGTACGCGGCTTCCTGTTCACAAACTGAAGCATAGTAAACATGAAGCCAAAAGCAATTAAGTAATCACTTCTGGTTCCAGAGCTATCATTCTGCAGCTAAGCAGGTAATAAAGCATGATCTGTGCTTGATTGGCTGCAGTAGAGGGCAGGGAAAACAATTGGGGGGACCTGTCACCTGCCCATGCCTATGCTACCATATAGGAAAGCTTGATATCAATGAAGGTAAATAAAAATAAAAAAACAAAAAAAGTGTAAAAAATTGAGATAAAATGCTTTACATTTTCTTGAAAAATGCATTTGGTAAACAGCTGTACAAACATAATGCAAAATAAAATTGCAACTACCACAATTTTATTCTACAGGGGACCTGCTTTTTAGAAAATATATAATTGTCTTCTAAGTAATTTTCTAGCAAAAAATGCAGATTTTAACGTGTGTGAAAAAATTAAAAAACGGCCATGAATTTCCAGTGATTAAATAAGCCTGCAGTTTTAGATTTGATCAATTCACGGGCCCATAAAAAACAGAATTTTATCAGATTATCAGATCAATCTTAACAGAATGCATCAGTGTTCATCCCATATAGAACCCAAACACAAGAAATGCAACTGCTTAGACTGACACTATGAAAGGAGATCAAACATATTATTCTAATATTCTAATAATTCAAAAAATCCTGTGTTAACATCTGCTAGATATGAAACTGGGAGTTTAAAGAAAAAAACATAAACCGGATGATTGGCATGCCAGCTTTGATGTTGGAGGGAAGGTAGAATTCTTGCTTTCCACTGAGAAGAGCAGATGGAGAAATGACCCATTCATTACAGATTCATTGCATTGCACCTGTAAAAGCAACTTCACGTGGAGATGAGGAAGCCTAACCGAAAGTGATCCTCAAAACAATCCCCAAAACTTTCACACTTTTCTGACTACTGCACATAGGATACTGTATCATTCAAAGAGCATCTCTAGTCCATTTTTTTTTCTTGGAGGGCATTTTACTTTAGAATCCACTGTATCTCAATCAGTCAAAAAAGTAGAAATCTCATTGGGTTCCCACCATTATAGATGGAGGGTAGGCATGGTTGTCCGCAGAACTTTTTCCAAGGGGGGGCATAATTTCAAGGTCATCCATGCTCTGCCCCTTTTTGACAATGTCATAATTACATTATCACGGTCAAAGACTGCAGACGTAGTACAGGAGATGGTCAGAGACTGCAGACATGATCCAGGAGATGGTCAGAGACTGCAGACGTGATACAGGAGATGGTCAGAGACTGCAGACGTGATCCAGGAAATGGTCAGAGACTGCAGACGTGATACAGGAGACGGTCAGAAACTGCAGACATGGTACAGGAGACAGTCAGAGACTGCAGACATGGTACAGGAGACGGTCAGAGACTGCGGACATAGTACAGGATACGGTCAGAGACTGCGGACATAGTACAGGATACGGTCAGACAGAGACTGGC
>BLSH010511396.1:738280-765057 GCA_018402905.1 Glandirana rugosa | reverse complement strand
GTGCTTTGGGTATCTATTCAACTAGTGAATTCAAACATACCACAATGGTAATGTCCAGTGGGTTTGGACATGGAACAGGAGACAGTCAGAGACTGCATACATAGCACAGGAGACAGTCAGAGACTGCAGACATAGCACAGGAGACAGTCAGAGACTGTGGACATGGTACAGGAAACACTCAGAGACTGCATACATGGCCCAAGAGACTGTCAGAAACTGCATACATGGCTCAAGAGGATAAGGACCTAGTGGGGAACCCCTGATCTGATCCCTGATTCCAGGGGGGGCAATTGCCCCCCCTTGCCCCTACCTGCGGACACCCATGAGGGTAGGCTTCTTGTAAATGTCATCCAGAAAAGAACTGGTTAGGGATCCAAAGAACTCCTTTTCTTCTTCTTCTTTTATGTATCCTTTTCTTTTATGTTTGGGTGACCTGTAATGGTAACACCATACAAACTTAAGTGATCAACTTATCTATGGGTTTCGTGTTTACCCAATATATGCTTGATCAGTTTGTAATTTATGTTTATCTCTTGTAGATAAGGTCTGTCTCTTGCCCCTGATGAAGATACGTTTGAAACATGTTGGGCTCATTCCACATATATGAATGAATATCAGATTTCGCGCTTAGGACCTAGAATGTGGCTGCTGCCTTACCCCAATTACCCCCCAAAGGTGAAAAATAAAGAAAGTATAGATAGAGAGAGGTGTGGGTGGTGCTGCCCCAATACAAGTGTATGCAAATAAAAGTATAGAAAATGTGCTTAGTGCTGTGCACTACCCCTTTAAATGATGTGTTGGATAAAAGGATGATATTACCGTTAATGATTCAAAACACCATAAATATGTAGAATACCATGAATCACATAATAAGTAGAAAAAAATATAAATGGCAGTGATAAAGTGAATCACATCTCTGATCCTCATATACAACCTAGATGCATCCAATATAATTTTAGTGCAATAGTGTCCAATAGAAAAAAATGTCATATATGCAAGAAACATTGTGCAATTACATACAGGTATATGAAAACTAAATTTTAAAAAATGAAGATCAAAAATGCATATGCACTGTCCCTTTAAAAAGTGCTAAGTGCTGCTCTGTCCGGAACAAAAGTATATCAAAAAAGCCCTATCACAATAATAAACTTATGTGACCTCCACCTATAATATGTTTATAAAATGTCTGGACAAACTATGATTATGAAAGCCCTTCTTTATTATTGATATGCTCCTTAATCCGGACATGTAGGGGCCTTGTGGTTCTCCTCACATATTGGAGTCGGCGTGGGCATCAGTATATATCCACTGATTGTATCCAGTAAGAAGGAATCCATGCCCCTGCAGGGGTGCAACCATCCGATGAGTGTAGACCCAAAAGGGGGAAGCACGAGTGACTTTCACCCATTCACGGGCTACATACTGTTGCATGGATATTTTAAGCACAAGTCACCTTGAACAGTTTATTTTGGACTTATACAATTAATGATTATTTGGCACAAATGTTTGGTTTATTATGCAGTTTTAGCACTTTATAAACATATCAGGTAGGTGGAGATCGTATAAGTTTATTATGTAATAGGACTTTTTGAGTTCATATATACTTTTTCCAGACAGAGCAGCACTTTTTAAAGGGACAGTGCATATTCATTTTTTATTTCCTTTCTTTCATTCAATTTTCATATACTTGTATGTGGCTGTACAATGTTTCTTGCACATATGAAATTCTTTCCGTTGGACATTATCGCACTTTACAATCATAATGAATGAATATAGGTTGTATATGAGGATAAAAAACGTGTTTCACTTTATCACTGCCATTTATATTTATTTCTGCTTATTATGTGATTTATGTTTTGATTCATTAATGGTAATATCATCCTTTAAACTAACACCTCATTTAGACCCCCTTCACATCAAGGTGTTTTTCAGGCGTTTTACCACTAAAAATAGCGCCTTTAAAGTGTCTGAAACCCCCCCCCCCCCCATCCACTTCAGTGTGAAAGCCCAAGTGCTTTCACACGGGGTGGTGCGCTTGCGGGACGGTAAAAAAAGTCCTGCAAGCCGCATCTTTGGGGCGGTGGAGGAGTGGTGTATACACCGCTCCTCCACCGCCCCTGCTCATTGTACACAATGGGGCAGCGCTTCCGAAGCACCTGAATACCTCTTCGGAAGCTCCGCTAACCGGCACTTTTAACCCCTTGTGTGAGGGTTAAAAGCGCACTGCTGCCGCAAATTAGCGGTGTTTTACCGCTAAAGCTCGGGCGGTACTGGTGTGAAAGGAATGTTAAAGGGGTAGTGCAGAACACTAAGCATGTTTTCTATGCTTTTATTTGCATACACATACAGTGCCTTGAAAAAGTATTCATACCCCTTAAATATTTCCACATTTTTGTCATGTTACAACCAAAAACGTAATTGTAAAGATGTATTTTATTAGGTTTTTCAGTGATAGGCCAACACAAAGTGGCACATAATTGTGAAGTGGAAGGAAAATGATAAATGGTTTTCAAAATTTTTTACAAATAAATATGTGAAAAGTGTGGTGTGCATTTGTATTCAGCCCCCTTTACTCCGATACCCCTAACTAAAATCTAGTGGAACCAATTGCCTTCAGAAGTCACCTAATTGGTAAATAGAGTCCACCTGTCTGTAATTTAATCTCAGTATAAATACAGCTGTTCTGTGAAGCCCTGAGAGGTATGTTAGAGAACCATAGTGAACAAAAAGCATCATAAAGGCCAAGGCACATACCAGATGGGTCAGGGATAAAGTTGTGGAGAAATTTAAAGCAGAGTTAGGTTATAAAAAAAATATCCCAAGCTTTAAACATACCACAGAGCACTGTTCAATCCATCATCTGAAAATGGAAAGAGTATGGCACAACTGCAAACCTACCAAGACATGGCCGTCCACCTAAACTAACACTCCGTCTGCCATTGATTTTAACCTCTTGAGATCCGTGCTATAGACGAAAGATGGCTACAGCGCGGATCTCAATTGCCAGGTGGATGTTGGCACTATGCACAAATCAAATTAAAAACTCTTTCATTTGTATCAAAAGCTCCTTTAGGAGTTCACAAATGAGCATATTGGTTTGTAGTCAGCCATTTACATCTGCTATCTGCTGTCCAAATATGTTCCATCTCCACCACATTCCAAACAGCTCCTGGGCCAAAACAATGGTGAATTTGGAGCAGCCAGAATTTGGAGCACCTGTGCATGGCAACCAGTTAGCTTCTATCTTCAGCTTGTTCAGTTAAGCTTTGAAAATTGGTTACCATGCGCAGTTGCTCCAGTTTTATTAAATTCTCCTCAATGTAGGGAGAGGTTCCTGCTGCTGGTGTGAGCAGTGCATTTATTGCACAAAAATAAAAAGTGCGTCTACGTTGCTGTTTTAAAAAAAAAAAAAGAATAATAATTTATTATTCTTTTTTTTTTTTTTTTTGTATTAATAAATAGTGCTACATAGTACATTTGCACCTTGCTGTGCATTTATTGTGGAAAAATAAAATGTGCGTCTACATTGTTGGTTTAAAAAAAAAGAATACTAATTTCTTCTTCTTTTTTTTATTATTAATAAATAGTGCTACATAGTACATTTGCGTCCAGAAAGGAGAGCGTCAAATAAGGGACATGGTGCTGCTGGTGTTGGTGGTGTTGGTGAAGTTCCTGTTGCAAGGAGAGGACGTGGTCGATTTGTGCCAGCTACATGCACAAGTGAAACACCTTCCTCAGGTGCTAGTAGCAGACAGAACCTTCAACGTTATATGTTAGGCCCAAATGCCGCCCAACGAATGGTGAGGCCAGAACAAATACAGGCGCTGGTAGATTGGGTGGCTGACAATGCCTCCAGTTCCTTCACATTGTCTCCCACCCGGTCCCTTGATGAAAGCTCAGAGTTGGCACCTGAACCCCATGGCCATCTGTCTTTTACCTCAGCCCCTTGTAAATCAGCCAAGCAGTCTGAGCCCCAAGTCATGCAGCAGTCTCTTATGCTTTTTGATGACTCTGCTGATGTGCTTTCCATGGGCCATCCACATAGCCCTGCCCCAGAAGTGGAAGACATTGAGTGCACCGATGCCCAACCACTTCTGTTGCAGGATGAGGACATGGAAACACTACCGCAGCACGTCTCTGATGATGACGAAACACAGGTGCCAACTGCTGCGGCTTTCCACAGTGTGCAGACTGACAAGGAGGGCAGTGGTGAAGGGTGGGTGGAAGATGATGTGGAGGATGATGAGGTCCTAGACCCCACATGGAATGAAGGTCATGCTCGTGACGTGTCCAGTTTGGAGGAAGAGGTGGTGGTTGCACAGAGGCACCAGCACAGCAAAAGAGGAAGCAGGTTGCAAAAGCGGAGCGAGCGTCCCCTAGACAGTACGCCTGCTACTACCCACTGCACCCAGGGACCTGGCACACCAAAGGCAGCTCAAAGGCGTTCCCCGGCATGGCAGTCCTTCAGACAATGTGCTGACGACAAGACATGAGTGGTTTGCACGCTGTGCAATGAGAGCCTGAAGCGAGGCATAAATGTTCTAAGCCTGAGCACAACCTGCACGACCAGGCATCTAAATTCAAAGCACAAGCTGCAGTGGAATAATTACCTCAAAATCCAAGAAAGGTCTCGGCTTCCTCCTGCTTCCTCTTCTGCTGCTGCCTCGGCCTCTTCCTCCACCTCTACAGTGCCAGTGTCACCTACCACCCAGCAAACAGACCATGTGACAGCAACGCCACCATGTCTGCCACCGTCCCCAAGCATTTCCACATGGTCCCATGGAAGCTTACAGCTCTCCATCTCCCAAACACCAGAGAGAAAGAGGAAGTACCCCCCTACCCACCCGCGATCCCTGGCCCTGAATGCCAGCATTTCAAAATTCCTGACCTTTGAAATGCTGTCATTCCGTCTGGTGTACATGGACAGTTTTAAAAACCTGATGGCGGTGTCTGCCCCACAGTACGTGGCTCCCAGCCGCCATTACTTTTCCAGACGAGCCATCCCTTCCCTGCACAAACAAGTCAGGGACAAGATGAAGTGTGCACTGCACAACGCTATCTGTGGCAAGGTCCACATAACCACTGATACGTGGACCAGTAAGCACGGGCAGGGACGCTATATCTCGCTAATTGCACACTGGGCAAATGTAGTGGCAGGTGGGCCTGAGGCGCATGTCCTTCCGCCACCGAGGATTGCAGGGCATTTCTCTTTGCCTCCTGTTGCCTCCTGCTTCCCTTCCTCCTCCTCTACCACCTCCTCATCCGCTCAGCGTAACACTTTCACCACCAACTTCAGCACATCCAGGGGGAAACGACAGCAGGCTGTTTTAAAATGGATATGTTTGGGGGATAAACCCCACACTGCGCAGAAGCTGTGGATGGGCATTGAACAACAGACTGATGCGTGGTTGTTGCCACTGAGCCTCAAGCCCGGCCTGGTGGTGTGCGATAATGGGCGAAATCTCGTAGCAGCTCTGGGCCTAGCTGGTTTGACGCACATTCCTTGCCTGTCGCATGTGCTGAATTTGGTGGTGCAGAAATTTCTAAAAAACTACCCGGATATGTCAGAGCTGCTAGAGAAAATGTGGGCCATCTGTGCACGCTTTTGGCGTTCTCACCCTGCTGCTGCTCGTCTGTCTGCGCTGCAGCGGAACTTCGGCCTTCTCCTTCACCGCCTCCTATGCGACGTGCCCACAAGGTGGAACTCCACCTTGCAAATGCTGGAGAGACTGTGCGAGCAGCAGCAGGCAATAGTGGAGTTTCAGCTGCAGCACGCCCGGGTCAGTCGCTCTGCGGAACAGCACCACTTCACCACCAACGAGTGGGCCTCCATGTGAGATCTGTGTATCATATTGCGGTGTTTCGAGTACTCCACCAACATGGCCAGTGCCGATGACGCTGTTCTCAGCGTTACTATCCCACTTCTATGTCTCCTTGAAAATACGCTTTGGGAGATGATGGAAGGAGGAAGAAGAGGGGTCATTTCCACCGTTATCAGGCCAGTCATTCACAAGTGGCTTGGAGGGTGGGTTCCTGCACCAGCATAGACCAGGTAAAAAAGGATGAGGATGATGAGGAGGAGGAGGAACCGTCTTCACAGCAGGGTGGCACCCAACGCAGCTCGTGGGCATCACTGGAGCTTGGCTGGGGGGATACGGAGGACACAGATGATATACCTCTCACAGAGGACAGCTTGTCTTTGCCTCTGGGCAGCCTGGTACACATGAGCGACTACATGCTGCAGTGCCTGCTCAATGACAGCCGAGTTGCCCACATTTTAACTTGTGCTGATTACTGGGTGGCAACCCTGCTGGATCCCTGTTCACTGGGGCGTGATCGGAAGATGTGCGACTACAAGCGCACGCTGGTAGATGCGCTGCTGAGGGCATTCCTAAATGACACCCGAGGCTCAGTGGAAGCACAAGGCGAAGGCAGAGGAGGAGGAGGAAGAGGTCACCAACGCAGCTGTGGCACCGCCAGCACCTCAGAAGGCAGGGTTAGCATGGCCGAAATGTGGAAAAGCTTTGTCAGCAGACCGCCACAACAAACAGCACCACCAGCTGATAGGCAACGTCTTAGCAGGAGGCAGCATTTCAGCAACATGGTGGAACAGTATGTGTGCACACGCCTACACGTACTGACTGATGGGTCTGCCCCATTCAACTTCTGGGTCTCCAAATTGGGCACATGGCCTGAGCTTGCCCTTTATGCCTTGGAGGTGCTGGGCTGCCCCGCAGCCAGTGTATTGTCTGAATGTCTGTTTAGCACGGCAGGGGGCGTTATCACAGACAAGCGCAGCCACCTGTCCACAGCCAACGTGGACAAGCTAACGTTTATTAAAATGAACCAGGCATGGATCCTACAAGACTTGTCTGTACCTTGTGCAGAATAGACATTTAGACCTGCCTCACACAGCCATTGGTATACTTGTTTTTTTTTTTTAATATGTCTCAATATTTTGGGGGCTACCCCAATTAGAAAAAAAAACAAACAAAAAACTGTGTTGGCTACCTCCTCCTCCACCGCTACTTCCACTTCCACCGCCACGGTCACCGCCTCCTCAACCTCTAGGCTCCTACTCCACATCCACGTCCTCCTTCAATTTTTATTTTTTTTTATGTGATTTAAGTTATTTCCCTATCCACATTTGTTTGCAGGGCACTTGTCCTACTCTTACCCCCATTTTGCTTCCTTTTGCAGCCCTCTAGCCCTTTCCATGACTTTTTTTACAGCCATTTTTGTGCCCAAAAGTTCAGGTCACCATAGACTTCAATGGGGTACGGGGTCAAGTTCGGTGCCGAACCCAAACTTTTCCGCGAAGTTCGGCCGAACCCGAACATCCAGGTGTCCGCTCAACTCTATATTTGACACTTCTGGAAGTGTCAAATGCCTGTGTACCCTTACACACACTGTAGCTCCTTTTGACAATATTTGTAATTACAAGATTCTGCAGTGATATAGAGGCCGGAGAAAGAAACTGCATCATGTGGTGGGGGACACAGGCATTTGACACTTAAGGAAGTGTCAATTGTTGAAAAGTTCTACAGAGCCTTCAGTGCTGGAATGGAATGAAGGTAGGAGGCATGGGCCACTGGAGAGATTAGTATTATAGCTCTCATCTTGCAGGAATGTCAATAATGTTTTTAGTGACTGACAGGGTCTCCTTAGGGGTGAGTATGCCATGGTCCTCCTGGATGATTCTGTCACTTATTTAATAAATGATGCTTAGAATGAATCTATCATGACTTATCTATTTTAAGCATCATTTGTTCAGAGAAATTATAAGCAATTATAGCCCCCATCAATCTTGCCTCTTAGACAATTCCACTGGATCTTTTTAATCTAAAAGTGTCATCTTTCCAGGATTTTTTCAACATATGTCATAATTCACAGTCCCATGGGCACATGTAATTAATCAATGAGGGGCAGGGTATTCTTGATTTGACCTCTCAGTCTACTCCAAGGAAAATATAACTTTCAAATGAAACTTTTTTTGTGGCTACACGTTGGTGTGAGTCTCTTGCGATAGTTTGGAGTTCACTGTCATGTTATAAGGGAATTTCAGTTATTGAAGCACAATGCTCCTAAGCCATGCTCTTCCTGTTACCTATACCATTTATTTCAAAGGGAATCTGGTATGCATTTTAAACCCATCTCTTTTCTTGCTCCCAAAATGATCAAAACACACAAAATCAAGAGGTATTAGTTTTTACTCTTACTAATATATGAAACCTCACCATCTTGACCACGGGTCCTCATGTCTGAGGAGTCCTACACTAAAGCTGACCATATACTGTGAATCACTGGCTGAACAAGGTGGATGGAAGAATTCCTACAGCTGGGGCATTGTATTCTGACAGCCACTGTCAAAATACACTGATCAGTGGCTGCAGCCACTGGTTGACAAAAGTCTTCCAGCCTGTCACTTCAACAGAAATTGATCAAATGTTTGACTTGAGTGGGAAAGTTAAGTTTGAGTTGAGCGGGAAAGCCCACACACTAATTAAAATTTAGCCAGTCCCTCTAGACCAGCTGGATTTTGATCAGTGAATGGCCAGCTTAACACATTCTTTTTCTGTTTCAATGGTATTTATTGAGGTTTATATAACATACAAAACAGTTGTACAATATACAAGTATAAAGAGGAATAAGGGATCACAAGGCATACTGGTGCATGAAAAATTTGCAATACAGGAAGCATGTCTAATGTTGCAACAAAAAACTATAAAGGATACCAAGAGTTATAAAAGTATAGAAATGAGACGGCACGTTCCAAAATCCCCCCTCCCCCCCCGTACCCCCCAAAACAGGTAATTACAATGTGTGTTTTTCATCAAACAAATCATGGCCTTATGGCGTGGGGTCTCTGATAAGGGGCAGCGACCCCAGAAAAGGAACATACCATCACAGGGCACACAGCGCCCCACACAGAGGGAGCTAAGAGAGTCTATTCAAATAATATTGTGTCCTGTGAAACCAGGCTTACATAAGCAACTGGAGAAGAAGAAAAGAAAAAAGCAGAGGAAAAAGGATAGAGTCAAAAAAAGGGGGGGGTGAGGGAGAAGAGGGAGGAGGGTAAGGGGGTGGCTGGTAGGAAACGGTGGGTAGGGGAAGGATTGGAGCAAGAGCAGGAAGGGTCCAACACCTCAGAGCCGACTCCTGAATGAAAATAATAGTCTGGTTAGAGCAAGCACAAAAAGTTGGGTTCCAGACCTCCTTAAATTTCTTGACCTTGTCCTGCAAGACTGCTGCCAGTTTTTCATGAATTCGATATCAGGCCATCTTGGCTTTAACACATGCTTTTTTTTTTACCGGAGTAGGGAACTTCTTGTCGACTTTCCAGCAGCAAGGTACTATTAAAGGGGCAAAGTGTCCCTGTAATGGATCCCTTTAATGTGCTATATATTGTTGATCAGATTGTTGTTGTTGTATATTATTGTTGATCAGATGTTTGCAGCCAAGCCACAGCACTTATCATGGCAGCAGGACCATTGAACAATACGTTTAGATAAAGAAAGGCACTGATGTGAATGGCTAAGGAACCTACAGACATGACAGTCACCCAGCCTAGTGTTTTTTTATCCAGACTGCCAGAAAAAAAAAATCTTGCAAGGTCAGCAGAGCTATTCTTGCAAATTTATGTAACGATCTTGGAAGTGTTTTTGCCTTAGGGGTAATCAGACAGTGCCTGAATCTCTGACAGGTCCTCAACAGTCTGTGACAAACCTTATATACCCCATAAAGGTCTGTGGAATTTGTTGGTGCTATGTAAATAATTAAAATATATAACTTAGCCGCAGGTGGTGATAGCATCATGGTACATCTTCCAAAGTGTTTTTTGAAAAGGTCAAGGCAGGGTTCATGACCAGGCTGGGATTCTCTCTGGTCTCAGAGATGAATTTCCACAAAGCTCTGATATATTAAAAGCAGAAGAAAAACAAGGCAAGGGATATAATCAAAGACAAATGAGTAGAACATTTGTTGCTGTAAGGCACATATCCCCTGATCAGATATCATTGGGCTCTTCAGACTGCGCTCTACATTACACAGGGAACTAAATGGCTCAAATGGAGAGTCAAAGTGTGAAAAAAAAGCTTGAGACCAAATCCCATTTATTTCCCATGGATATACATGGGGAAAAAAAGATAACTAAACAATGTGAAAAACTTTTTTAAAAGTAAAATTCTCTGCTGCCTAGATCAATAATTGAAAAACCTGAATTTATGTCAGTACAATGTTTAGTGGTATGACCTGAATTTGTCTAAATAGGTTTCCAAATTTAGCAATGATATATTAAATAGATAGAGAATCCAAAGTTTAACTATTCTTAAATATGTTTCCTCTCCCCTGCACTTATCCTGCCTACCATGCATAAAAAAGATGTGTGTACTTACCGATTTTTAGTCTGCTCTGGTCCAGTCATGTAAACCCACAGCTCTGGCTCCCCTGTATCAGTAGGCGGTTGCTGCAGGGGGGGAAAAGATAACGTGTCCATGTGGGAAATGGTATGTAGGGAGGACAATCAGAACATTTGCTGTAAGAGTAAATGAACATATTGCAAATATCAAAAAAGGTACAACGAATCACAGTGTTCCCAAACACTATCTGCATTGTCTCAACAAAGATCCTAGGGACACACAGTTTCAGGTTGTTGATAAGTATTTCCCTCCTTGGAGGGGGGAGTCGTGAGACGGGTGGTCTCACAATTAGAAACTTTTTGGATTTTTCAGCTCAAATGTTACTTTCCTTATGGACTTAATATTGAATGAGATATTCATTCATTTTTTAAAAAGGCTTGAATTAACTTTTGGCAGAATATAATAATTTTAATCTAACAAATACAATTTGGGGGCATACATGCAATTAATATATATATATATTTTTTTTTTCTTGTTGAAATGCTTTATTGAAGTTTTCAGGTAACGTACAATATAAATACAGTGTAGAGACATTCTGAAGAAACAATAAGTTGGTATAGATCTCAACAAGCTTGGGCTATTGTTGAATACAGTGGTATAACTAGCGTTATAGATGTCCAGTATGCGCACCCTTGTCTGGTGGTTGCAAGGGGGATAGCTAGAACACCCTGGAACCCCAATTGGGAACAATAGTTTTTTATTTGTAACCAATTTTATTGTTATTTCACATTTTTTAGTCTATTTAGTGTAATTTCTCTCTGTGAATATATCATTGTAAGGTTTATGGTTGCAGTTCTTTTGGACAAACATTAGGACTGCTACTGATTTTTACTGTGTATATCTTAATGATATCAATTTATATTGAGAATATTCAATATGGTAGATTATGAATCATCATTTCTAATATTGCAATGTATTTGTAAATTATTATATAAAAGGCAAACATCCCAGTCTTTGTTTTTATGCCCGATTCTTACATTTAAAACGAGGTTTGGCACACACTTCCTATATACAGTTTCATTACTATTCGCGGGCCATTTGATGTATACTGAACCATAATGAGGTTTGACATGCAGACCAAAATTGAAGTGAGGCGTGGAATGCCTCGTCATATCCGCAATCTCTCAGGAGATATGCGAGCGAGGCTTAAGACGCACGCGGTAATTTCCTCATGCATATGGACACCCCAGATGATGTCTTAGAGGACGAAACACGTCAGTTCCATGCCCTCTCCAGGCCATTGCATTACTCTGTTTTCCACTATTGATGAGCTCATGTTTACTGGATTGATGTAAGTGTTCTACCTTTACCTAATAAATTTTACAAGGCAGTATTACACTATGTGGAGCCTTTTTTTGTTTTATAACCGTATTTGGAACTCCTATTTGTGCTGTTTGACTGGGATTATGCTATGTGGTCCATGTTGCTACCCATGTCCAAGTTTTGATGTCTGGTGGCGGATGTCCCATATGAATATCTGGGATTCCCTTTGTGTGAGGACATCTGAATTTATATACACAGGCTATATATATATTGCCTTCTGGTAAGCACAATATTATTTGTGGTGGTGGATGTTCACAAGTCACAGTGAATTTTATCTGGCACGTCTTTTATTGGAAGTCCATTATATGCACAAGACACTTTAAATGAGTGTCTCACCCTGCACTTTTTATGAACTATTTCAAAGTCACTATTAGCACTGGACACTTTAAATAGAGGATTTTATCACATGATTGTGGCTTTATATATGAATGTGTTTAATGATCACTGTTATGAGTGGTTTATTATATTTCCTGTAGCGCTACACTTTTTTATACATTATATCACTACAATTTATTGTCAGTTGGTGTGTTAGCAGCTAGATTGCAATTCCACTTCGAATTTGGGATAGTAAGCGTGGTATCCTTTGAATTTCTAGGGGAAATGATAACACCCACTATATTTGATGGAGCTATGGCAGCCTATCCTTACACAGAGCTGCAGGATCACATGAGTGGCCCAGAGCAGTATTAAAATAGGTTAGCACAGTGATATTTTTAATGCAGGTTAGGCAGGATAGACAAGAGAAGGGGGGAGGAACATTTTTAAGAATAGTTAGACTTAGGCTTTTATTTCACTTTCAGCTTTTAGCACTGGAGTCCTAGGTTGGAGCAGTGGCAGGGTATAAAAAAGGCAGAATCAGTGGCTTCTCATGGCCCTAGACACCAAGGAGGCCTCAAAGAGGCTAAAAAATGTTTGCATTTCAAATGTCATTTGCACCTCTGCTTGTCTTTAGACTTTATTCAGGGGTGTCAACAATGGCAGATTTCTTCTGAAGAAAATGTAGCCATTGTGCAATGTGAGGAAAGTGTGATTACAAAGTCTTTAATAGCTTACCAAAAAAAAGCATGCATATGCAGTATTCATCATGCAGCCATGCTTCTTTGTTGATTGTGATTGATTAAGAGAACCTTGTTTTCTCAATTGTGATTGGTTAAGAATGAATTGTGCATTTTGCCTATAAGGTATAACAAGGACAATTTCCAAATTATCTTTAGCTTCATTGATAGCATTATTAATATAAGGGTGCAGTACTGTGCATGTCTGAAGGCTATCAATACCGATAACAGAAACATGAGACCAGACTCCTTGTTGTACTTAAGAATCAAATGAAGCTGTTCTTGTAGCACTACCTCCGCAAGGGCTATTGATACCATTGGGTCTTCTGTTCCCGCTAAAAGCCGTAGACCCTCTGACACTCCAGGTTTTGCTTACACAAACAGGTAGCAACTCACAAATTTTGTGACACTGAGTGGTCAAGCCTTAAAATTGGACACGAAACAGGTTAGCAGAGCCAATGAGTAGATTATCACTTTTCAAAGATGACTCAGGCATAAAAAAAGAAATGATAATAATGTACAACTTAACAGTGGTGTGAACACCACAGCTGACTCTACACTAGTCATACAGGCAGGAAATGTCAAACTGTCCCTGGGTCTGCATAAACAATATCCTGACCACCTGGTAGTGTGGCCATCAGCAGCCTCAGGTTAGTACAAAAAATAATATTGCTATGCTGCTGGTGCACACTGGTGGCGGTAAAGCTTGGAGTAGGCCACTGCTGAACAAGCAAATCAATAATTGGGAAACCAATTCACAGTTCACAATTCACATTTCTTTAAAAGCTATTCTTTTGCTGCCTGACATTGGGGCCCTTTGGTAAGGTTGATGCACTAGAAGATGTTTGTTGGAACTGCAGGTAGTAAGACGGAAACTTATAGACTGCGGTTCAGTGTGCCGTGCAACAGACTGGGCCAACTGGAGAACTACTGTTGGAGCAATTAAACAGTCATACAGGATCCACTAACAGCACAGAGAGTAGCTAACTGTGTTGGGGAAGGAGTGGATAACTACTCCCATGGCGTGGGTAGGCTGGCTGCCAGCAATATGATAACTAATGATGCTCTGGGGTAATGAAACACAGCGCTATTCATTGCTGTAGTGATGGCGGCCATCTCCCCCCCACCATGACAACACATGACAATGATCCAAGACAGCCAGCCTGTAGGGCCACCCCCAGCATTTAGGTGAAAACAGAATTCCTCCAGACCTCTTCCATCTTCCACCCTCTGCTGCTGGAGCCAAAAGGTAGGGCTCTGATGTGAAGAGGGGACTGTGTGATTGGGGGCTCTGTTATGGGGGACTGTGTGATTGGAGAGTCTGTGATGGGGTAACATGTGACTGGGGGTTCTGTGATGGGGGGATTCTGTGGTAATAGGGAAACTCTGATGTAATGGGAAACTCTGCTGTGAAAGGTGATTCATATATAGGGGGTCTTTCATGTATAGTGGCAACTCTGATGTCATGAGGGGCTCTCATGTATTGGGGAGCCTCTGATTTATGGGGGGGGCTCTGATGTGATGGGATGGCTCTGATTTATGGGGTGACTCTGAAATGAAGGGGTGCTCTGATGTGACAGGGGATCTCTAACATAGTGGGGAACCTTTGATTGGGATTGGGGGCCTTTGATGTAAAGGGAGATGCTGACATGAAGGGGGGTTCTGATGTGATGGGGGACCTCTAATGTGTTCGGGAGAATCTCATGTTATGTTAATGTTATCAAGGTTGTGTGCATTGTCCCAGGCTCAGGTTTCCCATTGATAAGGAACATTTATGTTTTTACATTTTCTGCTGGCTTGTGTCACGACTTTGCATACTTTTAAAGGGTGCTGTGACTGAAATGTTTGAGAAATATTGCTCTACAGAGAAAAACATACAGTATTTTTATCATTACATGTTTTTTATGGCTATTGTCACATAATATGACTGCTACACATATTTTGTCTTATTTTTTCCTGGATAAAACACTTGAAAGTTCTTGGATACACCCAAAAGATTAAGTATGACATCTTGGTGTATAGTACATACATACCTCTTGCAATTTTTACAATGCCTTGAAAAAGTATTCATAACCTTTGACATTTTCCACATTTTGTCATGTTACAACCAAAAATGTAAATGTATTTTATTGGGATTTTATGTGATAGACCAACACAAAGTGTTAGAGAACCTTAGTGAACAAACAGCATCATGAAGGCCAAGAAACACAGCAGACAGATCAGGGATAAAGTTGTTGAGAAGTTTAAATCAGGGTTAGGTTTATAAATAAATATCCAAAGTTGTGAACATCTCATGGATCACTGTTCAATCCATCATCCGAAAATGGAAAGAGTATGGCATAACTGCAAACATACCAAGACACGGCTGTTCACCTAAACTGACAGGCTGGGAAAGGAGAGCATTATCTGTCCACAGGACAACTATTAGTTGTGCACTCCACAAATCTGGCCTTTATGAAAGAGTGGCAAGAAGAAAGCCATTGTTAAAAGAAAGCCATACGAAGTCCTGTTTGCAGATTGCCAGAAGCAAACATGTGGAAGAAGATGCTCTGATCAGATGAGACCAAAATTGAACTTTTTGGCCTAAAAGCAAAATGCTATGTGTGGCAAGAAGCTAACACTGCACATCCCTATATTGAAACATGGTGGTGACACCATCATGTTGTGGGGATGTTTTTCTTCAGCAGGGACAGGGAAGCTGGCCAGAGTTTATGGGAAGATGGATGGAGCCAAATACAGGGCAATCTTAGAAGAAAACCTGTTAGAGTCTGCAAAAGACTTGAGACTGGGGCAGAGGTTCACCTTTCAGCACGACCATGGCCCTAAACATACAGCTACAATGGAATGGTTTCGATCAAAGCATATTCATGTATTAGAATGGCCCAGTCAAAGCCCAGAACTGAGAATCTGTAGCAAGACTTGGAAATTGCTGTTCACAGATGCTCTCCATCCAATCTGACAGAGCTTGAGCTCATTTGCAAAGAAAAATGGGCAAAAATGTTATTCTCTAGATGTGCAAAGCTGGTAGAGACATCCCCAAAAAAACTTGCAGCTGTAATTGCAGTGAAAGGCGGTTCTACAAAGTATTGACTCGGGGGGGCTGAATACAAATGCACCCCACACTTTTCAGATATTTATTTGTTAAACATTTTGAAAACCATTTATCATTTTCCTTCCACTTCAATTATGTGCAATTTTGTGTTGGTCTATCACATAAAATCCCAATAAAATACATTTATGTTTTTGGTTGTAACATGACAAAATATGGAAAATGTCAAGGGGTATGAATACTTTTTCAAGGCACTGTAATTTCGTACCCATATTTGCAGGGCAGCTTTAAGAATTTCTAGTGTAGTGGGCTTATAAAGCCATTAGCGTCGTGTTTCCCTAATGACCTGGAGCCATCTGGTAACCGTACCTCTGCTGTATGTTAATCCAAACATATTTCAGCTATTCACTGAACTGGGGGATTTGGGTTACAATGAGCTCTTTCTCTGCATAGTTCACATTGTATGTAATGTACACCACTCACTGTACTGCTCCGCTGGCTTTTTCATGGTGCCATCTCTAGCAAAGAAAACAACTAAAGGAGCGTACAGTAAGAGGAGATGTTCTTCGAGCCAATGGGGAGAACTAACAGATGATCATTATTTATGGGGATAGAAGAGATTCCAACATAAAGGAGAACTTCAACCACAATAAAACATACTGGCCAACTTTTATCATAATTGACAACGAAGATATCAAATTGAAGTTTATAACTTTCCAAACATTCAGTTTCCAGGTGATATACCAGTTACCATTAATGGGCATGTCTTATTTTGACCCAGATCACGCAGTCTGCAATAGACAAGGTAGTCCGCAATAGACAAGGTAGTCCACAATAGACACAGAAACCCTTGTGTTGACATTTTGGGTTTATTAATTTGGTTGGGATTCATGATTAATTGTCAAAGGTTTAATTTGGTCACTACACAAATGAACAACATGGTACATTATGATGAAGTCTACAGCATATTTTCGCAATTAACAGTGCATGGTAGCATTTATCGCTATCAAAAGCTACAATAAGCCATTTTCCATTTGTGTAGCAGGCAAGTACAACACCTAATTATGAATTGTTATTGCTTTTTTATTAGATAAGCTTATATTGAAAATAAAACGTGACCTTAAATTTTATTTACAACAAAATCTAATTACAAGGGGGATATTTATAACATACATAAAATAGAGGTACTTTTTTAAGGGTGTAAAATGCAACCTTGATTTTAAATGAACTAAAAGTAGCATATAACAAAGAGTACAAAGCGGTCTTGCAACTTTACACATGACAATAATATATTCACGAATATATTCACTTTGCACTGCACTTGCATTTTAGGCTTTGTGTTTAGCTTTATTTGCCCACTGAATATTACCAGGATACCAAAGAACCATAGCAAATTCTAGAAAGAAATTATTATTCTCAACTGGTCTGAACTGTCGTTAAAATGGAGAAACAAGGGAATTGGCACAATTATCCCTGCAGGGTTCACATTATCCGACAATTAAATGGTCTGACTTTGATCCTACCCTGCTGTGCGATTTATGGTCCTACATTGGGTCAAAGTCGGTCCAATTTTCTGTGAACAGGGATCCGACTTTGATCCCAACAATACCAGGCACCTTGTGCTCTGGGGATCTTCAAGGGGAACCCCCGCCATTTTTTTTTTAAAAAAACGGCATGGGGTCCCCATCCAAGAGCATACCAGGCCCTTCGGTCTGGTATGGGTTTTAAGGGGAACCCCAACGCTGACAAAACGGCGAAGGGTCCCCCCCAAAATCCATACCAGACCCTTTGGTCTGGTATGGATTTTAAGGGGAACCCACGCCGAAAAAATGGCGTAGGGTCCCCCCCCCAAGGTCCATACAAGAGCCTTATCCGAGCATGCAGCCTGGCAGGCCAGGAAAGCATGTGGGGCGAGCGAGCGCCCCCCCCCCCCTCCTGGACCATACCAGGCCGCATGCCCTCAACTTGGGGTGTATGGGGCGGGGCTGTGATTTCATAAAGGGCAGGAGCTCCGGATGACGTCAGCGGGTGGCCCCTTCCCATGTCAATATAAGTCATAGCACACAGCGGAGCCAGCATTCGTGTGAGAGATCATGTCATATCAACATGGGAAGGACAGAGGGAGAACAGAGGGAAGAGGACAGAAGAAGACCGGCAAAAGAGAAGAAGGTAGAAGACCCCTCAGAAGTAAGAAGACCCCAAAAAAGGGAGAGGGAGAAGAGCTGATTTAATAAAATATGTGAAAAACCTGTGCAGTGTGTTTTTTTTTTTAACTAAAACATAAGTGAAAACAAATTATAATATTCACAGCAGCGCATTAGATCAAACCATAAAGTGCAAGTGCAGAAAAATTGATTTATAGTATTTATAAATTGCAAAGTCCATCGTCCATCATAACTCGAATGTTCTGATAATGTGAAAGTGAATTCAAAACATCCAACACCAACGAAAATTCCTCCACCGGTGATAAAAGTGCAGGAAGCATCCAAAAAAACTGAGGCTCACCAGAAACCTGATTATAATCAGCTCATCAGATGTGTAACACTGCAAAGAGGCACAATGTTTCCGTTCCCAACTCTATACTCCAAGCCGCAGACAATCCTGACATCTCAGTACCCGCGGTTACATGACGCCAGCCTTACCTTCTTAGTACACAATTATCCATCAGATGGATAATATCTATGCTGGTAAATGTTTTTTTTTCAATGTTGTTTTTTTGACTGTAGTGTGTTATTAACTGACTGAATCCATAGAGGTAATGTTGTTGGAGATGGGGATGTCCATTTCAATAAAAAATCAGAGTAAGGAAAATATTGTTCTCCTCTACATTCTCTATGAGATTAAAGAGTAAGTAAACCCAGATTGGGTTTACTTCCTCAATATACCCCTGTAATAATGTATAAGCATAATGGGCTACTATGCATCGCATAGTAGCCCATTATGTGCCACTTACCTGCAAACGAAGCCTGAGATGTCCAGCGCTGTCCCCTGTGCTGGCCACTTCCATCTTCTGCCCCTCTTCCTTCCGGGGCCGCGACTCCGGCGCTGTGACTGGCCAGAGTCGTGTGACGTCACTCCCGCGCATGCACGCCAGTCACGGCACGATCGCAGTGGAGTAATGGCACGGAGGCTGTTTCTTCACTGTGCATGTGCCGACATGACATCGGCACATTTACTACACTGCATATCTCTTGAACCGTACAGGTTTAGGAGATATGCAAGGCACCTACAGGTAAGCCTTATTATAGGCTTACCTGTAGGTTAAAGTGGTTGTCACGAGTTGACAACCACTTTAATAGGATATGTTTTGGGTTTGCATGATAAATTCCGACCAAGAATCCTACTGATGGAATATATTACATTCACCAAGAACCTTTGTAATTTGGAGAATCTCCCAAAGCATACGGATAAGGGCTTTGAGGGAATGCTGACATTTTTAATCAAGCAGAGAATCTCTACACCCAATTTCAAGACCATTATGGGAATTCTGCATGTGGTGAGTATAAATAACTGAGAAACCCTTTGAGCTGATGAGGAGACCAACAGAGCAGATGAAAACATCTCCACACATTGATCATCAGTAAAGTCGCTAATGTCTTTTTTTCATCTGGAGGTGTACTTACACTTGTGCTTGCATATACTGTATGTTTATAGGGCAGGTGAAGGTGTATTGAATTTATGATACCTCTCTTAAGCCTTGCCTGCTCTATTATGGTCATAGGTGGGGATGATACCATATGTTGAGCTGTTCATTTTTGTTGCACCATAACTACACAGCACAGTTGTAGATACTTATAGAAGCATTCGTTAGGTAGGTCATATTCATTTTGTAGTTGTCGAATGCTTTTAAAAGTTTGAGTTGGTAGAGGTATACCACTCTCTTTGCATGCAGTTATGCACTATCCTATACTTAGCAATATCCCTAATTTTTTGGGTATGCCAAATGGGGGTATATTTCAAACATTGTTCATACTTTATAAATCACACACAGATCCATAGCAACACTCAAGACTGGCCTCTCTTATACATGGACAATCTGTGTGATGGCCACTATAGTCCATTGCCAATCTCCACTGAAAATACAAAATAATATCGGCCACATTCCACTTAGTTCCTCTTAACACATGTTTTAATAGTCAATGAATTGACCACATGCATCATTGTCTCCACCTGAGAACCAACCTTTCTTTACGCATTTCACCACTCCTAGCTCCCTCACTAGGCTATGGGAATATAGGGGACTAACAAGTCAAGGAATGTTGATTCTCAGCTGGAGACATTGCTGTATGTATTCAATTTGTTGACTATTAAAAAATGGGCTAAAAGGAGCTAAGCGGAGTGTGGCTCAAATTCTTTCATATCGTTCATAATGCATAATGTTACATTTCCCATTAAAAGATTGTCCTCTCTACAGACCTTGGCATAATTTGAATGTATAGGCCTTAAAGATCTGCCCACCAGAGGTATTACAGTATATCAACTATCTACAATCCTCTACTAGAAGATCAGGCCTCTAAGTTCCTGCAATATGTGGAGTACTGGGGAAAGGAGCATGGTGGAACTTTAGATCGGGGGACTGGAGGCAGATCTGGTATACCATGACCCCTTGCTCCATAAAAGCCTCAGCTGTAGAATCTAACTTTAAATTATTCATGCACTGCTATATGGTCTCTCAACGTCTGGCAAAGTTTACTCTATTAATTACATTATGATAACCCACCTAATATAGAATAAATCCCTCTTTTGCTGCCAAAACAGCTCCTTTTGCTGCCAAAACAACAACAACCCTAACCCATTGAGACATGAACACTAGACCTCTGAAGGTATGTTGTGGTATCTGGCACCAAGTTGTCACTAGCAGATCCTTTAAGTCCTGTAAGTTGCAATCTGGGGCCATCATGGATCTGACTTGTTTTTCCCACACATCTGTCACATGCCTGATGGATTGAGATCTGGAGAATCTGGAGGCAAGTCAACACCTAAAACACATTGTTATATTCTTCAAACCATTCTTGAACTGTTTTTGTAGTGTGACAGGGTGCATTATACTGGAAACAGAGGCCACTACCACCAGGGACTGTTTCCATGAAGCGGTGTACTTGGCCAGCAACATTGTTTAGGTAGGTGGTACATGTCAAAGAGACATCCTCATGAATGGCAGCACCAATAGTTCCCAGCAGAACATTGCCTAAAGCATCACGCTGCCTCTGCCAGCTCACCTTCTTCCTATACTGCATCCTTGTGCCATCTTTTCCCAAGATAAATGACACACACACACCCTGCCATCCACATGCTGTAAAAGAAAATATGATTCATCAGACCAAGAAACCTATTTCCATTGCTCCATTGTCCAGATCTGTTGTTCATGTGCCCATTGTAGGCACCTTTGACTGTGGACACAGGTCAGCATAGGCACCCTGGCCGGTCTGTGACTATACACATACACAACAAATTGCGGTGTCCATTTTTTTTGCTTTCAATACATCAGCTTCATGGGCAACATGTTTACTTGCTGCCTAATATATCTCACCCACTTACAGATGCCATTGTAACCAGATAATCAATGCTTTTTAGTTTACCTGTCAGTGATCTTAATGTTATGGCTGATCGCTGTATATGGTAGATATGTCTTTGTATTAGCAGGTTTTAAACTGGGCAAACCAGATGATTTACACTTTTTGTGCATTGGCATTCCAAAAAAACCCCAAAGAAGCACTTCAAACTTAAGTCCAAGTGAGGGACCAATACTCAATTCCACCTCCTTTCCTTTCAAAATGGAAAAGATGTAGTAAACTCTTGTACCTACAGAAATGTTTTTAATAAGGCTTACCTGTAGGTACAGTAAATTTCTCCTAAACGGGCACAGTAACAGCAACAATACAATTCAATACAATAGGGATAGGAGGGCCCTGCTCCTGCAAGCTTACAATCTAATAGGGAGGGGCTGGTGCAACAAAAGGTAGTAACTGTGAGGGATGAACTGATGAGGGAAGTAGAAGATTCGGTTTATGAGATATTCACTGTGCCAGCAGCCAGTGACATCAATGGTGCATGTGCAGTGTGCTCTGCATTCAGGGCACACTGAGTGCGCTATCAATCCAGAACACTGTGTCCCATACACATGAGTGACATCATTGCGACCCAGCCATTCAAAAAGCTATAGTGCGTGGAACCAGAAAGAAGACCAGGTGAAGATGAAAGTGCCTGCAGCCATGACAGCACACCATTGGAGAGCTTTGTTTAAAAGGTATGTCGGTCATAATGGTCATATTAGCACATTATGGCATTGGGGTGGACACCTATTTTCTTTTTTTTTTTACTTTACTACAGCTTTAAATGTTTTTAAGCCATCCAAATTCAAACAGGCTCCTTGTTTTTCCAAAGAACCATCGAGCATCATGCCATGTCAAACTCGCATTAATATATTATCCCTATTCCCTTTCAGGAAGACTCCAATGTTTTAAACAACTTTATAAAAGTGAAACTTACAATTAGAACAAGCTATTAGAGGCAGGATGCTACTTGCTCTGTATACAGACCTGCCGTAGGCCAATGGCTTCAATGCTTTCTTAGTCACTGATCAGATACAGATCAGATGTTGTGGTTTTACTGTTCTTTATGTTTGTTCCACAACCTTCTTAGAATGTATTGAAGACAGAGATGGTCAGGCATATAGCGCTTTGTTCCCTGAGACCTGAACATTTTTTCAAAGGTTGCTCTGGAAACTATTCTCAACTAAGGTTCCTCCAGAGGTTGCTAGGGATTCCTTGAGCTGTGGCTAATGGACCTTCTATCCGATGGTGCCTGCATAGTTTCAAGTCCATCACCACTTTGCACAGCTGATGGCATGGCACCTATGATTTCAAGGGTTCCTCTGGAAAAGGTTGAGAAAGGCTGCTGTAAATATTCCATTCAGGTGAACATTACGAATAAGTAGTAATAATGCTTTATTTTTGAGTGGTGGCCATGTCACTTCTAAGTCCTCTCTTTTCCCCCCAGCTCTGAGGATTGGGGATGGAGTCTTGAAACAATGTTTGATAGCTTGTAATCCAACAGGGCTTGGTAGCTCGTACTACAATAATGCTTGGAAGCTCGTACTCCAACAGGGCTTGGTAGCTCGTACTCCAACAATGCTTGGAATCTCGTACTCCAACAGGGCTTGGTAGCTCGTACTCCAACAGGGCTTGGTGGCTCGTACTACAACAATGCTTGGAAGCTCGTACTCCAACAGTGCTTGGTAGCTCGTACTACAACAATGCTTGGAAGCTCATACTCCAACAGTGCTTGGTAGCTCGTACTACAATAATGCTTGGAAGCTCGTACTCCAACAGGGCTTGGTAACTCGTACTACAACAATGCTTGGAAGCTCGTACTCCAACAGTGCTTGGTAGCTCGTACTACAACAATGCTTGGAAGCTCATACTCCAACAGTGCTTGATAGCTCGTACTACAACAATGCTTGGAAGCTCGTACTCCAACAGTGCTTGGTAGCTCGTACTACAACAATGCTTGGAAGCTCGTACTCCAACAGGGCTTGGTAGCTCGTACTACAACAATGCTTGGAAGCTCGTACTCCAACAGGGCTTGGTAGCTCATACTACAAAGAATCGTAAAATATGTTTTATTATGTATTATTATGTATTATTTTAAATAAAACATATTTTACGATAATACACTATCTGGGATTTTTTCCATTTTTTACCCACACCCGCACACCGGAGCGTTTTTACCAAATCCAAGGATCATCTGGATGGATTGAGCAGGACCTACAGGAGGAAGACAACCAGGCTGTCCAACCCGAGCTGACCGGGGTAAAGATACAGCAAAGGCGAGCTACCCCTGTAGGGGTACCTACCTCTGGTGAGTGGGGACACAGGTGGGGAGTACGGATTGAAGTCACTGAAATACCGGGCAGGAGTGTGTGAAGTCACTGGATCACTTTATGAACTATACGTGTGAAGTCACTGGATCACTTTATGAACTATATGTTCCAACAGCAATAAGTCACAATATTTGCAGCAACAGTTCTCATATTCAACGTACATCTTTACTGAGACTTGGTTCTGTCATATAACGTTTGCACTTGATATACGGACATAATAACTGGGCATAGCCCATGATGAGTGTGTATGTTTTAAATAATAACATTTCCTGATGACTTTTTAGATTTTCTCACAAGGGCACGGATTTTTATACACAGTCACTACAATTGGAATAATATCATTGTTGTAATTTTAAGTTTTAGCTTTTCATATATTCACCAATCAATCTTTATTTATTTTATCTAAAAATCTCTCACTGATTAACTTTTGCACTTTATAACTGTTTTTTATATAAGAGGTCATCACAGTATTTACATACAGTACAATATCTGTACACAGAAATATAAGGACTAGCGCCATCTTCCTGTCAGTGCACAATATATGTTTTTTTCTTAATTGAAAATTCAGGAGGGCAGCTTTTCCCATAAACAATTTATGCCACACCCTGGTATCTGTAGCACGGGAAATCCATTTTTAATTTACACAAAATATTGACATTTTGGGCCCAATTTGGACATTTCACTTAGGGGTGTACTCACTTTTGTTGCCAGCGGTTTAGACATTAATGGCTGTGTCTTGAGTTATTTTAAGGGGAAAACCAAATTTACACTGTTATACAAGCTGTGCTCTCACTACTTTACATTGTAGCAAAGTGTCATTTCTTCAGTGTTGTCACATGAAAAGATAGAATAAAATATTTACAAAAATGTGAGGGGTGTACTTACTTTTGTGAGATACTGTAAGGATTTCAATGGCGTACACTATATTAGCAAAAGTATTTGGATGCCTGCCTTTACACGCACATTAATGGCATCCCAGTCTTAGGCCTGATTCACAACTATGCATTTTTAGTGCCTTTTGCATTTTGCAGATTTGCACTACAGTCCATATAACATGGTTTCCTATGGGTCACGTTCTGCAGTGCAAATCTGCAAAATGCAAAAAGCACTAAAAATGCATAGGTGTGAATCCAGCCTTAGTCCGTAGGGTTCAATATTGAGTTGGCTCACCCTTTGCAGCTATAACAGCTTCAACTCTTCTGGGAAGGCTGTCCACAAGGTTTAGGAGTGTCTATGGAAATGTTTGACCAATCTTCCAGAAGCCCGTTTGTGAGGTCAGGCACTGATATGGACAAGAAGGCCTGGCTCACAGTCTCTGATTTATTTTATCCCAAAGGTGTTCCATCGGAGGTTTAGGTCAGGACTCTGTGCATGCCAGTCAAATCCCTCCATCCCAAACTTGTTCATCCATGTCTTTATGCACCTTGCTTTGTGCACTGCTCCAAAGCATTTGGTGGAGGGGGGATTATGGTGTGGGGTTGTATTTCAGGGGTTGGGCTTGACCCCTTAGTTCCAGTTTAGGGAATTCTAAAGGGGTCAGCATACCACCAAGACATTTTGGACAATTTCATGCTCCCCAGTTTGGGGATGGTCCCTTCCTGTTCCAACATAACTGCTCACCATTGCACAAACATGGTCCATAAAGACATGGATGAGCAAGTATGGGGTGGAGGAACTTGACTGGCTTGCACAGAGTCCTGACATCAACCTGATAGAACACCTTTGGGATGAATTAGAACGGAGACTGCAAGCCAGGACTTCTCTCCAACATCAGTGTCTGACCTCACAAATGTGCTTCTGGAATAATGGTCAAACATTCCCATAGACATTCCTAAACCTTGTGGACAGCCTTTCCAGAAGAATTGAAGTTGTTATAGCTGCAAAGGGTGTGCCAACCCTTAACCCTATGGACTAAGACCCCTTTCAAGACCCGCTTGAAAATTGCTCATAAAACGTCGGGCGCTTTTGAAGCGCTCTTGAGGCATTAGCGGTACATTTTTTTAAGAACCATTTTGCCGTGCTTTTGAATTGCTTTTCCTGCACTTTTCAGGGGCTTTTGAAGCACTTCCCATTCAATGGAGAGGGGCGTGTTTGAGCCGCTTTTTCAAGTGCTCCAAAGATGCTGCTTGCACGACTTTTTTCACCGCCCCGCCAACACACCGCCCCAGTGTGGAAGCATCCACTGATATTAATGGGAAGCAGTTTTCATGAGCTTTTTAGGTGCTCTTTATAGTGTGAAAGTGCCTGAAAAGCCATTAACGTTCATGTGCGTGTGAAGACAGGCGTCCCAATACTTTTGGTAATATAGTGTATTTACATGTTTAAATTTCAGCTTTAATAAAGAGCTGTCCAAAAAAAAAAAAAAAAAACAATGTTAAGTCTGAATCAAATTACTAAATAATACATATAAAAAAATAAATATATTTTTTTAAATCAGGCTCCACAGGCAGGGTTTTTTTTTTACAGCTCTCTGTATATAATTATGGTTTTTCGCAGGGTGTTAATGCTCCTTAATTGCCACCAAGTAATGGTTTATTTGGATCAATGCATTTTATTTACTCTTAACCCTGCCACTGTCTCACAAAGGAAATGACTTTTCCCCCTATTAAGAGGTCTGTGCAGTAAAAGCAGCCCTGTTGTGTGTGGTAACCCATAAATCTCCTTCAACAAACAGAGAGCTTCCTGCAGAACACAAGTATTCCGCTTATCCACATGATAAGAATGCAGTGCGTGTTGTTCTACGCCTTGAATGGAGGTGCTAATTGGTTGGGGATTACCACCTATAGTAAAAAACCAAAGGAGCCCATTAAGCCAATGCAGGGAGTGCCAGAGTTGTTGCTGTAATTATTAGCTAGTTTTGGTTAGAGGAAAACATATAGTAGGAAATTGCTGATTTATATACTTAATGACATAATAACTTGGTAAGAGGCCATGGTAACTTTACTGGAGAACCTTCGAAAAAAGTTGTTCCATATTTTTTTTCATTAAAGGCACACAAACCTAAAAAAAAGCAACTTTGTATCCTGTTTATTCAGACCAATCCCGCAACG
>BLSH010511396.1:710627-738270 GCA_018402905.1 Glandirana rugosa | reverse complement strand
ACCAATCCCGCAACGACTTCAC
Source organism: Glandirana rugosa (assembly GCA_018402905.1). NCBI lineage: Eukaryota > Metazoa > Chordata > Amphibia > Anura > Ranidae > Glandirana > Glandirana rugosa. The sequence continues at coordinate 738,248 of BLSH010511396.1, read as the reverse complement.
CCCCCCCCCCCCCCAAATGTTTTCACCAATATAATTTACTATATGCGCACACTCCAAAAAATAATAAATAAGCTAAATATAAAAAGTGGTATTAAACCCAAAATTAAAAAAGTAATATATTGAAGCTTAACAATCCTTAGTTGTAGTGGCTGCATTTTCTTCTTTGGGCTTTTCCCCCTCTAGTTTCACCTGGTGATCCGGCCAGTGGCACACCTCCTGTATTAGAGTGCCACAACTCTGGATGAAGGAGAACAGGGGGCACCTTTGGACAGCATCATTGTCAGCCTGGGGGAGGAGAGTGTTAGATGCACTAGCATTAGTAAATAAAGCTCATCGGGAGCCAGATGAAGCCTCCATAGTGTAGTATTTATTGGATATGTAGGTTAAAAGCCAAAATAAAATGAATCATAAAAACATATGACAATGGGTGCTACTGCCAACCCGGTATCTGACAGTGGCCTGGCGTCAGCACTAGTGTCTCCTCCCCGACGCGTTTTGTCCAATAGGACGTTATCAAGGGGTCCTCATTAAAGCCCTACTCCAACTAGCAATGCAGTTACAGCAAATATTTTTTTGGGAGGGGGCTTACATGAATGAATAAAATCGTGTCATTGTAAGCACCCCTGTCAGTGTTAAAGGGTTTGTCTCAACCCCCTAACTGCTACATCTGCAGGACAGCTTGTTCTGCTGAAAAACAGGAGTTATTGGCTGGATCACCAGGTGGAAATAAAGGAGAGAAAGAAGAAAAAAAGAAAACGAATGCAGCTACCACATCTATGATTTGGTAAGCCGCAATGAAAGGAATGTTTACTTTTGGGTTTAATACCACTTTAATATCTATGCCTGTTTTTTTGCCTTTCTTGTATAAAAGTGAACACATAATTTGATACATTCCTGGCATTCCACAATCTACACTAACAGTATAAATTTTTAAAAAAAACGGCACAATACTGTTCTCTTTGGAGCACCTAAAGGTATCCCAGGTCTGTTACAATCCTATAGTGTATGCTAAAAAAAAAAAGAAAAAACTGATGTGTGTGCCTAAACTGTTTTTTGTGTTTAGCTTGAAGAAAAAGTGGCAACCCTAAAGGAGAAGCATATCTAAGGCCCCATACACAGGGGCGTATTAAACAAATAAGCTGTAACATCAGGCCCGACGTCAGGGAAAAATTGGTGTCAAAAACACGATTTCGTCTGTGTTTTGCATCAGCATTAATGTGCGTTAATGAGCGTCAGCGCTACGTCGCGGTTTGTTAAAAAAAATTCCTCTGCTATTTTTTAACCTGAAAACGCTGGTGCTAAAAACGCTGGTTAAGGTTGCTACGGCATTAATGCGCATTAGTGAGCGTTTTGCCGGCTCAGCGTCAAATACGCCATAATGCTACAGCCTCGGAACGCGCTGGCCATGGGTTCTGCTTTCAGCTCACTAACGCCGACGCCATCTACAGCTCAAAAAGGTCAGCGTTTTTATGGGGCCATTGAATAACATGGAGAGCTGCAAAAAATGCTCAAAAACGCGGTGGTAAAAAGCGTCCGTGTGTATGAGGCCTTATTCTTCTGGTAAGGTGTCCCAGAAGAAAGAATAGCTTCTTATTGATCAGCACAGTCATGTGGCTGCACTGCATAATGTGTGTTTGCCATTGTGAGCATTTTGATGGATACTATTTAGTTTCCATTTCTCAAGACTACACATCCAATGGTACCTTGCTGCTTGCAAGTAATAATTCCTGTACTGGCTCTGCCTCCTGAAACTCCTCCTCTCTGCACCCTTGTAGAAGGCAGGCTCTGTGAAATGAAAGCTTCAAAGTGTGCAGTGTACAAGGTCAGATAAATTCTTCAAGTGTGTTCTGACACCCTGATACAAGCCTAGGAATCATGTTGAATCATGCTTAACCTCTTCAGCCCCGGAAGGATTTCCCACTGTAGGACCAGAGCACTTTTTGCGATTCAGCGCTGCGTCGCTTTAATTGACAATTGTGCAGTTGTGTGACGTTGCACCCAAACAAAATTTGCGTTTTTTTCCCCCACAAATAGAGCTTTCTTTTGGTGGTATTTGATCACCTCTGCGTCATTTACAAACCATGAGAATTCCATTCTTTCTGACATTTTTCACACTTTTTTGGGACCAATGACATTTATACAGCGATCAGAAATTTAAATGTCCACTGATTACTGTATAAATGCCATTGGCAGTGAAGGAGTTAACATGGGGGTTAACTGTGTTCCCTAGGCGTGTTCTAACTGTGAGGGGGCTGGGCTGTCAGGGGCATAAGAGATCTAACTGATCCCAGTGACAGGGATCAGTAGATCTCTTACATGCCGCCTGTCAGAATGGCGAACCGCTGTGTTTACATCGACGGTTCCCCGTTCTTTCCCTCTGGCAGGTCATCGCGGCTTGCCGGCGGACGTCGGGTCCGCTTGAGCCACGGGCACACTCCTCCAAAGGCGCGCTCTTGCCCCCTAGCTGCGTGTCCATGAACCGCTGCCTATTTACAGCGATTCGCGGAATAGAGCCACGCTGTCGCCGTAAATAGACAGTGCGCGGTCGTGAATCGGCTAATAAAAACGAGTAAAGATAAATGAGGGGAAATTTAAATCTTTCTTAAAATATCTTGCACAATTCCATTCATTTCAAATCTAAAGTGATACCAAATCATATCCTTATTCTCCAAAAATAATCCATGCACATCCACTACTTAATGGCCCTGTAATCTATTCTTCAGGAAATAGTTTCTTACTGTGTTTTCCCACCACCTTGTAACATCCTCTGTAAGGTCTCAAACCTCTCCTTCTCCCCTCACTTCGGTATTTTTGGAAGGAGAATATTAGTGTTGCGGCCAGGTGCAATCCCATAGTCCGTAGTCCTTAGCCTATCTCAGGAGTGAGCGAGGGAGGATGGCTATATTCTTACATCTAGTGGGACCATGGAGAATGAACATAGCCGCCCTCTAACAGGAAGTCGGATCACAGAAGCAAAAACAAAAAAATTGTATCTGGAGGTTTGGTGGAGGCTAACAATAGAAGAAACTTTTTGAAGTTAAAGTGGAGGTCCACCCAGGGCTGAAAAAATTAAAAGTCAGCAGCTACACATACAGTAGTTGTTGACTTTTAATAATAGGACACTTACCTATCCTGGAGTACAGCGTTGTCGGCACCCACTGCTGATCTTCGGATCGGGGGTCGGGTGCAGTCGCATCCATTGCGGATAAGGGAACCCGGACGTGTAGCATTACAGCTTCACGCGGGGCACCTTACTGCGCATATGCGAGGCTCCGCTGCTCTCTGCTATTGGCCAGGCGGCCAGTAGCAGAGCGAGGAGGTGGCCTCTCCCCCCTCCCCCCGAAAGGTGCCAAATGTGACACCTGAGGGGGGGGGGAGAAATCCAATCAGCGGAAGTTCCACTTTTGGGTGGAACTCCACTTTAAGAGTACATATGAGGTGTAACCAGAAAGTGTCCAGCCATGTAACATGAAAAATAGAGACATTTATTAACCACTTGCCGACCGTCAACCGCAGGTTGATGGCGACAAGGTGGCTCTCCCAGGCAAACCGCCGTCATACGTCGTGGGAGGGCCAGGGAGCGGGTGCCGCGGACTCGATCTCCGCCGGCTACCCGCGATGCCCCCCCCCCCCGGAGTGAAAGAACAGAGGTCCGTGTAAGTAAACACGGACCTCCATTCTGTGAGGGGGGAAGGGCTGTGATCACAGCCTTCCTCTACATGGAAGCTGTGATCACTCCCCTTCCCCAGCTAGGGCAGCCCACACACAGTTAGAACACGCCCAGGGAACGCAGTTAACCCTTAGAGCGCCCCCTGCAGGTTAATCCCTTCACTGCCAATGGCATTTACACAGTAATCAGTGCATTTTTATAGCACTGATCACTGTATAAATGCCAATGGTCCCAAAAAAGTGTCAAAATGTTCCGACATGTCAGCTGCAATATCGCAGTACTGCTAAAAATCGCAGATCGCCGCCATTACTGGTAAAAAAATAAAAAAAAATAAAAACCCCAGAAATGAATTATCATCCGTAAACGCAGCAACTTTTGCGCAAACCAATCAATGAATGCCGATTGCGATTTTTTTTATCACAAATATGAGGAAGAATATAAATCGGCCAAAACCGATGAAAAAAAATGTTTTTTTATATTTTTTTTGCATTTGTATTTTAGCAAAAAGTAAGAAATTTGGTTTTTTTTGCAAAATTGTCGCTCTTCTTTTGTTTATAGCGGTGATCAGAAATGACGCAGCGGTGATCAAATACCACCAAAAGAAAGCTCTATTTATGGGGAAAAAAGGACGCAAATTTCTTTTTGGGTACAACGTCGCACGACTGAGCAATTTTCACTTAAAGCGGCGCAGTGCCGAATCGCTAAAAGGGCTCTGGTCAAGAAGGGGGCAAATCCTTCCGGGGCTGAAGTGGTTAAAGAAGATACAAGATACATAGGACACTGATGCCTCAGTTCCCTTCAAAGTGGGCACCTTCGGGCCTCACACAGTTCTCCCAGCATCCCTTTCACAATATCTTATAATAAAATCTTGGACACAGTTTTTGGAATCCCCATATCAGCTTCTACAGTAGTTCTGGTACTGTCAGTTACCAATCTTTGTTGATTGCAGCCCATGCACGTTCAACATTCTCAGGTGTTTTGCTGGTCTTCCAGGTCTCGGATCACTTTAAACAGATCCTTCACTATCTTCGAAGTGTTTGTGGCACATTTTTATTTGCACTGCATCGTCTCCAAAAGCCTTCTCCAAATAGTTTCCGCGGAGTTTCCAAGCTTAATGCAAAATTTGATGCAGATTCATTGCTCTATTTGCTCAGTCATTTTTAATGCGATGGCCACACATTATAAATGTGTAGCATCACCCCAGTGTACATTTGCTGTCCCCTCAAAGTAACTCGACACACGGCCATTAATGCCTAAACCGCTTGCAACAAATGTGAGTACACCCCTAAGTGAAAATGTCCAAATTGGGCACAAAGTGCCAATATTTTGTGTGGCCACCATTATTTTCCAGCACTGCCTTAACCCTCTTGGGCTTGGAGTTCACCAGAGCTTCACAGGTTGCCACTGGAGTCCTCTTCCACTAATTCATGATGACATCACAGAGCTGGTGGATGTTAGAGACCTTGCGCTTCTCCACTTTCCATTTGAGGATGCCCCACAGATGCTCAGTAGGGTTTAGGTCTGGAGACATGCTTGGCCAGTCCATCACCTTTACCCTCAGCTTATTTAGCAAGGCAGTGGTCGTCTTGGAGGTGTGTTTGGGGTTGTTATCATGTTGGAATACTGCCCTGCGGCCCAGTCTCCAAAGAGAGGGGATCCTGCTCTGCTTCAGTATGTCACAGTACATGTTGGCATTTATGGTTCCCTCAATGAACTGTAGCTCCCCAGTGCCGGCAGCACTAATGCAGCCCCAGACAATGACGCTCCCAGCAGTATGCTTGACTGTAGGCAAGACACACTTGTCTTTGTACTCCTCATCTGGTTGCCGTGACACACACTTGACACCATCTGAACCAAATAAGTTTATCTCGGTCTCATCAGACCACACAACTTGTTTCCAGTAATCCATGTCCTTAATCTGCTTGACTTCAGCAAACTGTTTGCAGGCTTTCTTGTGTATCATCTTTAGAAGAGGCTTTCTTCTGGAACGACAGCCATGCAGACTTATTTTATGTCGTGTGCAACATATGGTCTGAGCACCCACCCCTTCAACCTCTGCAGCAATGCTGGCAGCACTCATACGTCTATCAACCTCTGGGTATGATGCTGAGCACGTGCACTCAGCTTCTTTGGTCAACCATGGCAAGGCCTGTTCTGAGTGGAACATGTCCTGTTAAACCACTGTATGGTCTTGGCCACCTTGCTGCAGCTCAGTTTCAGGGTCTTGGCAATCTTCTTATAGCCTATGCCATCTTTATGTAGAGCAACAATTCTTTTTTTCGGATCCTCAGAGAGTTCATTGCCATGAGGTGCCATGTTGAACTTCCAGTGACCAGTATGAGAGACTGAGGGCGATAACATCAAATTTAACACACCTGATCCCCATTCACACTTGAGACCTTGTAACACTAGCGAGTCACATGACACCGGGGAGGGAAAATGGCTAATTGGGCGTGTAGGGGTGTACTAACTTTTGTTGCCATCAGTTTAGACATTAATGGCTGTGTGTTAAGTTATTTTGAGGGGACAGCACATTTACACTGTTATACAAGCTGTACACTCACTACTTTACATTGTAGCAAAGTGTCATTTCTTCAGTGTTGTCCCATGAAAAGATATAATAAAGTATTTACAAAAATGTGAGGGGTGTATTGACTTTTGTGAGATACTGTATGTCTTGCGGCAAATATCTAGGTCATGAAGACAATCAAAGTGGTAGTAAAGGTTCCCTTTTTAAAAAAAAAAAATAACAAACATGTCATACTTACCTCCTCTGTGCAACAGATTTTGCACAGAGTGGCCCCAATCCTCCTCTTCTGGGGTCCCTCAGCGGCGCTCCTGGCTCCTCCTCTTCACGAGTGCCCTGTCAGAGAAGTGCTCTCCCTCGGGGCACCCATGCAGGCGCGCTCCAGTGTCCGGCTGCTGCATCCATTGACACATACAGCAGGACTTGGCCCTGCCCCCGGCTCCCACATCATTGGATTTGAATGACAGCAGCTATCAATCTATCCAATCAGGACCCGAGACACCGGCTGGAGCAGGTTTGCTAGTCCCCAGCGCAGGAAAAATAGGGCTCAGGTAAGTATTAGGGGGGCTCTGGAGGGCTGATGCGTACATTACTGGAGGTTTTTCACCTTAATGCATAGAAGGCAATAAGGTGAAAAATCTCAAGACTTTACAACCACTTTAAGGCTGCTTTTAGATAGGGTGTCAATCAAAGAGAAAAACATATAGGGTACCATCAGTCATGATAAGGCAGCCTAAACATGTATTAAGAGGTCAAAAGGGATTTATATGGCCAGGACAACATTGTGTCCGATCATCCAAAAGGGGCCTGCAAGAGAGATAAAAAAAAATGACATATTAGCACACTACAGCTCATCTGCAACAACCAAGTAGTCATGGGTCTAAGAAGGATATGCTTTAAAATGTTCAATAAAGCCCAAACTCACCAGTCCGTACAGCTGTAACACCACTAGGGAGAACTGCTGATTGAGGGGAACCCAGGGGTAGCCTATATACCCCCACCACCAGAAGAGATAGCTGCCGCTCATGGTGAGCATGGAAATGCAGCCGCCCGTCATGGGGAGTGATGCCACATGATGACACGCCAGCAGCCATGCATCACATGAGCATCCAAAGCCACACCTAGGCTCCTCCCACAGGAGGCATCAGAGGTGACGCACCACAAAAGAAACATCAGGTGGAAGGGGGTGGCAAATAAACTTGCCCACATTCCCCAATGCATACACGCGTCTATAGAGCAGGGAGCAGAGATACAGGGATTCAGCATCTCGACCAATGCATACAAGGAACTGTCATATGGAGAGGAAAGAGGACGCACACTGGAGCCATAGAGAAATATCCTCGACATTGTTGTGTAATAGTTCATATATATATATATATATGTGTATGTACATGCGCATGTATATATTTTATTGCGTGTATACATACATTGGGTATGTATTGGGACAGACACTTGACAAATCTATTTTATATTGTGTTGTTGTGCAAAGACGCATTGGTATTCGGGACTGGTTATCTAATTAGGCATTTCAAAGGGGTTTTTGATTAAAGAATAGACTGACCAAACCAATTGTTCTTTACATGCAAAAGGGACAGATAACGGCCCTGTAATATTCGGGACTGGTTATCTAATTAGGCATTTCAAAGGGAGTTTTGATTAAAGACAGATAATGCCTCCATGATATGTTAATGTTAATAAAAGACCACCTAGGAGTTTATGATTACAGCTGTTGGTGGCTTAGGGTCATTATCTGTTGTTCTTTCAAGACAAAAGGCCTAATTAAATTGGTCAATCACTCTTAGTCACCCATGGGGGGGAGAAAGGTGTATAAGAGGGAGGCCTGTTGTAGGTAAGGTATGACAGGAAAACTGGGTTCCTCTGAAGTGGTCTCAATGCTACACTATTCCTGTCATCAATATTCTCTACACCTATGTTGGATTGTATTATCTCTTGGTGGACTTTGTTCTGTCTGAAGTCAATAAATGTTTCTCTCTGGAAGGACCGAGTGCTGCGGAAAATTAACCATCATAATAATAACTAAATAATAACATTCGTTCATCCATTACTCCACTATTACATCACTACAGACATAAATACACCACACCACATATAGCCAACTGTCCGAGACAGGGAGACAGTGCATGCGTGTCCGAACAGACAAAGCAAACACACACAAGCCCTTATATGCCGATTAACCTCACCTATCACCAAGAGCCTAATGGGTCAAGAAATGGCATCCATGCTAAATGCATAATACAATGTTATTGAAAAGTAACAAGTGATTTGTAGTGAGCCCCATTCAAGGGGTAAAGAGCGGATCAAACAGAAAGCAAAAGATTGCTAGTACATACTGTATTCTCAGAGACGGAACATTGAGGTAGGCAAGAGGAAAAGGGGCTAGGGGAAACAAATCATATATCAGGGACTAGGTGGCACTGGTGGGAATGGTTTTGTTTTAATTATATATTTCTATAGTTACATAGTCAATGAGGTTGAAAAGACACAAGTCCATCCAGTCCAACCTGTGTGTGTGCTGGTATGTTAATAGTACATTGTATACTCCTGAATATTGTGATCGTTAACGTGCCCATCTAATAATTTTTTGAAATGATCAATGCTCCCTGCTGAAACCACTGCTTTTGGAAGAGAATTCCATATCCTAACCGCTCTTACAGTAAAGAACCGTCCAAGCAGTTTAAGGTTAAACCGCTTGTCTTCTAATTTTAGTGAATGACTGCGTGTCTTTTCCAGTATGATATTTGTACATTGAAATCATATTCCCTCTCAAACGTCTTTTCTCCAGAGAGAATAAGTTCAATCCTTGTAGTCTTTCCCCATAGTTGAGATCCTCCAGTCCCCTTATTAGCTTTGTTGCCCTGCTCTGAACCCTCTCCAGTTCCAGCACAACCCTCCTGAGGACTGGTGCCCAGAATTGGACGGCATATTCAAGATGCGGCAGGACCAGAGTATATATTTAAGTACAAAGGGGATTACTTAATATATCTAATTATTCCAAAAACAGTGTAAAGCTAAGGACATCATTTAAACCTGGGAATGATGTAGCTTTTAAGCCATAGACCCATTTTGCTTCCTTACGTAGCACTTTCTGGTCAAAGTTGCCCCCTCGCATATCGTTGCTTAACCGCTTGCCGACCACCCACCGCAGCGTGACGGCGGCAAGATAGCTTGTTATCGTGAAACGCCGTCACCTGACGGCGGCCGCGATAACTAGCATTGTGAGCGCGCCCGCTGTCCGGGGGGGCCAGAGAGCGAGTAAGGCGGACTCGATCACCACCGGCTACCCGCGATGCCCCCCCCACAGTGAGAGAACGAAGGTCCGTGTATGTCAACACGGATCTCCGTCCTCATAGACGGGGAAGGGCGGTGATCACAGGCTTCCTGCATATGGAAGCCGTGATCACGCCCATCCCCCTGCCAGCCCAGCCCCCATACAGTTAGAACACACTGAGGGAACACAGTTAACCCTTGCAGTGACCCCTCCAGGTTAACCCTTTCACTGCCAATGGCATTTACACAGTAATCAGTGCATTTTTATAGCACTGTTCGCTGTATAAATGCCAATGGTCCCACAAAAGTGTCAAAATGGTCTGACATGTCCACCACAATATCGCAGTACCGCTAAAAATCGCAGATCGCCGCCATTACTAGTAAAAAATAAAAACCCCAGAAATGAATTCTCATCAACCGTAAATGCGGCAACTTTTGCGCAAACCAATCAATAAACGCCGATTGCGATTTTTTTAACCAAAAATATGAGGAAGAATATAAATCGTCCAAAACCGATGAAAAAAATGTTTTTTTATATTTTTTTGGATTTGTATTTTAGCAAAAAGTAAAAAAAATGTTTTTTTTTTTTTTTGCAAAATTGTCGCTTTTTTTTGTTTATAGCGGCAATCAGAAAAGGCGCAGAGGGGCTCAAATACCACCAAAAGAAAGCTCTATTTGTGGGAAAAAAGGACACAAATTTAGTTTGGGTACAACTTCGCACGACCGCGCAATTGTCAGTTAAAGCGACGCAGTGCCGAATCGCAAAAAGTGCTCTGGTCCTAAAGTGTGAAATCCTTCCGGGGCTGAAGTGGTTAAAGGCTATATGGTGGCCTATGACAGTATTTAACAGGCCATTCATAGCATAGTACACATGGTCCTTCATTCGTTTCCAAAATGGCCTAATCAGTTTGCCAACATAAAACGCTCCACATTGGCAAAAGATTATATAAATGACTCCTTTGATTTGGCATGAAATACGATGTTGTATTTTGTGCACTCGTCCATTAGGGAGTGTAATCGAAGGACCCTCCATTACTAAATGACAGTAATCACATATCCCACATTTGAATATTCCTGGTATTCCCCCTGTATACCAGAGGATCTGGTGTAATGACTTTGCACAAGACGATCCTTAATAGATCCAGAGCATTTAAACGTAATCTCAGGGTAATCTTTAAGATAGAGTGAGATCACCAAACAGTAGGTGCCAGTGTTTCTGCGTGATTTGACGAATATAGCCATGTTGATCTGAAAATGTGGTTATGAACCTCATTGTATCTGAATTCTTGGATGGGGGCTTATTGAATAATATTGCATCTCTCGATCCCGCTTGAGCTTTCTTGAAAGCCTTTTTAAGACAAGTACAGCTATAGCCTCTAACCATCAGTCTATTATAAAGAAGATCAGCTTCATGTTTAAATTCCTCATCACTGGAGCAATTCCTCATCAAATGCAGATACTGGCTAAAGGCAATATTCTGCACCAATGGGTGCAGCTGTGCACTAGATGTGTGTAGATTGTGTTACCTGCTGTAGGCTTCCGATATAGAGATGTACTGATGGACCCATTGGGTTAATATATAAAGTGATATTGAGAAATGCGATACTAGTTATCCTAAACCCCATTGTGAATTTCAAATTATAGCTATTGATGCTGATAATTGACCTGAAATCCTGAAGAGCCTTGGATGAGCCTGCCCATAACATCGTCAATGTATCTAAACCAGCACAAGACCCTAGAGCAGGGGTCCTCAAACTATGGCCCTCCAGTTGATCAGGAACTACAATTCCCATCATTCCTAGTCATGTCTGTGAATGTCAGAGTTTTACAATGCCTCATGGGATGTGTAGTTCCACAACAGCTGGAGGGCCGTAGTTTGAGGATGCCTGCCCTAGAGAATAGGTGCACATGTTTATTAATCAAAAAGAGATCACGTTCCCACCACCTCAGGTACAGGTTGGCATAAGAGGGTGCACGATAAGTGCCCATAGCCACCCCCTGTACCTGGAGGAAGTGGGAAGCGTCAAATGTGAACGCATTCCTAGTGAGGATGTGTCACAAAAGTTGTAGGATAGAATGGTTAAACTAGTATGAATTATGACCTCTCTCTGGACTTTATAAACATAACACCCATGCAACAATATTAGCTTTAGTATGGAGGTTAGAGTTCCTCCTTAATGAGTGTAAGTGCTACTGAGTTCCTGAGTATAAATGCCACTGCGTTCCTGGTTATACAGAGCAGAGATATGGAAATCTGCACCGTGTATAAGTCCAGTATCTTCCGCTACTTTGTTGGTGCACTTTAGGTACTCTGTTTAGCAGGGTGGAACAAGAGTGTACTGTAGAGCTCTGTAGCAGAATGCACACTGTTTCTGCCTGGCATGGGGAAGGTGAGAACAACACATTGTTCTACTGAGGAAGGCAAACATAGGCAATGTTGTCTGCATGCAGTGTCTCTGTGTATCTGTATGATGGGCAAGTGCCTGCTCACCAATCCTGCAACCAAGGCCCTAGGGAGATGTCCTGGCAGGCAGGTTCTTCGGGTTGCCCGACTGGCTACCCTACCACCAGAATGCCTCACGCCTTCAGGAATGCGCCTGGAGATGCACCGGGGGTCCCTCTCTGGTGGGATGTCCGTGACTGGCCGTTGAACTGTGGCAGGAACAGGCTTAAAGACTCTGGATGGCAGCACCCCCCTCCAACGTCCAGTCTTCTCCTCACCTTATGGTCTCTCCCCAGCTCCCAGGCAGCCTCCTAGATTATTTCCCTCAGCTTCTCTCACCCTTCTGCTGGGCAGTTTGCCCTGCAGGGATTAACATGGGGTCGCCTGTCTTCAGGACTACATGTCCCAGACACTATTACTCCTGCTGCTGCAGTCCTGTCCAAGCATTGGCTCTCTCCCCCTGCCAATGAGGAAGAAAGGGAGGGAGCAGAGTGAGTATCAAGCAGTGTGGGGAGGAGAGGGACGGGGGAGAAATCTCCCGCAGCTGTGACAGGATCTGTTTCAGTCTTCAGCCTGTCTGTGTCTCAGCGCCACTGCCTGTGTCTGCAGCACCGGCTAAGTCTAGCACTCCCACTGACTAGTACAGTGAAGTCGCCATTTTTCGTGCATGCGCATTCCAGTCTTTGGCTGCCAAGTTACATCAATGTTGCACAAACCATTATACTAACAAACGCTGGACTTTTTCTGCACAGACCCCCTACGTGAATAGATTTTTTTTTTGTTATTACTGCAAAAACATCATAACAGTTATCAAACGTATTAAGTAAGCAACTTGCTAGATAAAAGAGCCTGTAGCAATCAAATGTCAAATGTAAAGCCTCTTGACAATTAACTACTGTTGGATGCTTAAATTAATAAAAAATAGCTAAATTACTACACCAGGCTCTGTGTTGCTAAATGTCTTCCCATCGAATTAACAGGATAAATACATTTTAGATAATAAGGTATTATTTAAAAAAAGGGAAATTAAAGTGGTTGTAAAGGTATTTGTTTTTTTTTTATAACAAACATCTCTGTACAGTACTTACCTGCAATGGAATTCTTCTCAGATCCCCTGTTGGTGCTCCTGGATACTCCTCTATGTCCCGTTGAACTTGTGCATGCTCGCTACCATGCCCCGCTGCTGCATCCATTGACACAGACAGTAGGACTAAGTCCTGCCCCCTACTCCCTCATCACTGACTTTGATTGACAGCAGCGGGAGCGAATGGCTCCCCGTGCCCCAGCAAAGCCAGTGAGACCCAGAAGTGAGGGGAGAGAAGAGTTTCAGACATGCACAGCACTGGATCGAATGGTAAGTGAAAGAGGGGATGAGGGGGACTACTGATGCCTAAACATTTTTTACTTTCATGCAAGAAATGAAAGGAATTTAACTTTGACAATGTTTTATGTTTCATTGGTAAGGTTAGGTGAGATGAAATTATTATTACATTGCATTGTATATGGCAGAACTTTGTATTTTTCTGAAGTATCAATTGTGGGCAGTTATAAATCAATTTACACCTTTTTGTGGTACAAATTGGAGCAGAAGTGAGCACTTCACAGCTTATAAATATCCACTTACTCCACTCTATCAAAATAGTAAAAGTTATGTCCAGCTAACAAAACTGAAAGCATTATGTACTGGCAGTGCTTTTTGGCTTGTATTTTAGCAGATCACAAATACCACTTAGTACGTATAGTGCATGTGCATTTACATGAGAGTATATGAGAAGCAGACAGTAACATAATTTTAATGTTGCATACTTGAAGCAAATGCATATATTGTACATATTCTGGAATGTTGAGATCCCAGACAGCCAGTGTAGTCAGTATATAAAATCAAAAAGACTTCCTGGGTAAGGTATATGTTGTCAGCACAGATGGAGAGATCTTGGTATCCACTGAAAATGGGCCAAATACCATTCACAAGTGCAGCTATGGCAGCAATTCATCTACTGGCTGGAAAACAGCATGTCATTGGCAACCTGCAATTGTATTTGCATTCACAGGAATGCTTGAGGTGATTCACAGGAACAGATGACTAAGCCACTATTAGTCATAAAGTAGGAAACCGATAATGTAATTAATAAGAGTTCTGGGTCTCTCATTAACTTTTGGTCAACAATCATTGGGCCCCATAATTACTATGATATACAATGTACACATGAAATTGGTAACAAAGATAATTTCCCTAATAATCATTTACTAAAAACTCCTGAAAATATACGATAAATCTTGTCAGTTATGCAATTGAAGTCTGCCACAGGAGTAATAGGGGTGCATTTGTTAGCTTTGCTGCCTCCACAAACTGAATTAGAGGGCTCAGATACAAAAGATAGTGAATACTATGTTATGATCAAGGACTGATGTGACTGGTGAAATGCGCAGTTTAAGATTTTTTTTTCCTTTCATAATCTCAAGTATATTATATTCTGTTTGAAGTCAATAGACATTCAAAATGTGTCTTGGTCCTGGATCGAGTAGTCAGCTTTTTTTTTTTTTTTTTTTTGTGCAATCAGTGTCCCATTTGGGAGATTTCCCCTCCTGTCTCATAGATACAACAGGAAATTAGAATACATCTCCTCTTATAGAATTGAACTGGAGTAGGCATCCCCATTGGAAGAATTCTCCTTTTTTCCTGTTCCAGTGGCAACTCTAAAATTTAAATTTTTTCATTACTTTGTGTCTTATTCATTATAGTAAAACAGAGAAGGTTAATTATCCTATTGGAGAGATAATGGGGTTGATTTGCTAGAGGCAAATAGACTGTGCACTTTGCAAAGTCTAGTTTGCCTTTAGTAAATCAACCCCTTTGACTAGGGTTCTTACCCTCTATCCTACACTAAAAAAAGTCTTGGCTTTACGTTTTCCTTCAGGTACTTCTAGACCGCTAATAAAGAAAATACCAGGTGGATAAATATGATTTCATATAAGGGTCTGAGTGAATTTCCTCCTCATCTGAGTTCTGCTTTAAATCTGGGCAAACCGCTAATTGAATAGGCTCCAGTTTAATGATATCCCAGTTGTATTCAGTGCCGGTATCCAAAGGGAAAAAAATGGTACATTGAATCAGCTCCAGTTACTTTGAAGATCAAAGCTAAAAAAAATTCAGCAAAGGCCATATGTTAAACATGCTTTAACTTTATTAGAATAACATAATTGTGAATGATTGAGTGGGGGATGGGTCCTTACTGATCATTAATTGAATGAAATATGAGCTGAGCTGTATGCGTTAAGAAAACGTGTTATTTCTGCTTTCTAAAAAGACATGAACCGAATATCAAAATTGTCTTAAATGACCATTTTTACATAGTTACATTGGTCTAGCTTGGACCAATATAAGTATGTATGTGCCATACCTGTGGGATTACCGAGGAAGCTGGAAATCACTGTATCAGGCACCGCTACTACAGTGATTGCTGACAGCTTCCAGGTCCTGTGCCATGCAGCTGCCCTCCTGCAAAATGATTACAGAAAGTCACCCACTTGGCACAGATACCATTCAGAGAACACTTTGCATTTTCTTAATCACTTGCCTATGGGGCACTTAAACCCCCTTCCTGCCCAGGCCAATTTTCAGCTTTCAGCACTGTCGCATGACAATTGCGCAGTCATGCAACGCTGTAACCAAATGACATTTTTTCCTACAAATAGAGCTTTCTTTTGGTGGTATTTAATCACTACTGGGTTTTTTATTTTTTGCTAAATAAACAAAATAAGACAGAAAATATTGAAAAAAAACAGTTTTCATAGTTTGTTGCACATTTTGCAAACAGGTAACTTTTCTCCTTCATTGATGTGCACTGATGATGCTGCACTAATGGGCACTGATCGCCTGCACTGCCGGGCACTGATAAGATGGCACTGATAAGGAGGCACTGATGAGACTGCACTGGTGGGCACTGATAGGTTGGATTGATATATGACGCTGATGTGTCTCACTGATGAGTGGCACTGATGGGTAGCACTGAAGGGCACTAATAGGTGGCACTGATGGGCACTGATAGGCACTGGTAGGTTGCACTGATGAAGAGGCACTGATTGGCAGCACTGATAGGTGTCACCGGTAGGCACTGATAGGTGGCGCTGG
Organism: Glandirana rugosa; assembly: GCA_018402905.1. Lineage (NCBI taxonomy): Eukaryota > Metazoa > Chordata > Amphibia > Anura > Ranidae > Glandirana > Glandirana rugosa. The sequence goes on along the minus strand of BLSH010511396.1, from coordinate 722,188 downwards.
TGGGCATTGATAGGTGGCCCTGGTGGGCAAGAGTAGGTGGCACTGGTGGGCACTGATAAGCATCACTGGTGGGCACTGGTAGGTGGCATTGGTGGGCACAGATGAGGTGGTGGTGGCTCTCTGTGTGAGGGACCGATGTCCCTCTCGCAGTAGCTGGTGATCAGGTTTTTTTTTTCTTCTCACGCTGTCACTGTGAGAAGAAAAAATAGCCAATTATCGGCTCTGTTTACATCACGTGATCAGCTGTCATTGGCTGACAGCTGATCATGTGGTAAGAAGCCATACAAAGGTAACTGCTCCAGGTGAAACCTTAGTTGGCTGCAATTGCATCAACACCAGGTGAGGTGCACGCCCTGTCACTGCTGCAGACTTGAGTATAGGTAGAAGATAGGATGGCTGCACACCCAGGTTGATGCAAAATTCCAAATTTATTGAAGAGAAAAAAACATGTACAGATGAGCAATGTCAAAAGGCAAAATGGCAGGGCAAAAGGTCATGCGTTTCACAAACGTCTTTGATGATGCACGCCGGCCATGTGAAATGCGTCACCTTTTGCCCTGCCATTTTGCCTTTTGACATTGCTTGTCTATACATGTTTTTATTTCTTCAATAAATTTAGAATTTTGCATCAACTTGGGTGTGCAGCCATCCTTTCTTCTACCTATACTGGTAAGGGGTCATGGTCGGTCCTTTACTCCGATCTATGATTAGCCGAGTCTTCCTGACTTGCTGATCATAGAGCACGCCCTGCAGGGGGACGCGCAGGCTGATCAAGCATGGAGGAACGTACATGGACGCCCTCCCGGCAATTAAGGCCTGCACTGTAGTCGTCTTTCAGCTATAGCGAGGGCGGGAAGGAGTTTAATTTATGCAAAGTGTTCTCTGATTGTAAGAGGTGGAGATTGTGACACCACTTCCAATCAGAGAACACTTTGCATTTATTGAGGGAAATCTAAGTGTTCTCTGAATGGCGCCTGTGCTGAGCAATTAATCTCCTGTGCTCACAATGCAGCAGGGCAGCTGCTTTGCACAGGACTATGAAGCTAGTGGAGATCACTGGAATAGCAGTGCCTACTTCTGTGATTTCCAACCTCCCACGAAGATCCCACAGGTATGGCACATACATACTTACATTTTTGCAAGCTGGATCAAGTAATTGTATAAAAACTGCCATACCTAGACATCAGCTTTGCTTTATAAGAAACCAGGATTATTTAAAGTGGTTGTAAAGGTGCAAGGTTTTTTACCTTCATGCATTCTATGCATGAAGGTAAAAAACCTTCTGTGTGCAGCAGCACCCCAACCCCCCTAAAACTTTACCTCATCTTGATCCAGCAATGTGCATGAGAATCTCGGCTCTCCCAGGTCTCTCCCTCCTCATTGGTTCAGTGGTAGACATTGGCTCCTACTACTGTCAATCACAATCAGTGAGCCAATGAAGAGAGAGTGGGGGCAGGGCCGAGCCACACTCTGTACGTAAATGGACATATGGAACAGCGGCTCGTGAGTGCACCTGCTCAGATGTCCCCATAGCAAACTTTGCTTGCTATGGGGGGGGCACTAGGCAGGAGGGAGGAGCCAAGAGCTCCAATGTGGGACATGAAAAAAGGAGGATCTGGGCTGCTCTGTGCAAAACCACTGCACAGAGCAGGTAAGTATAACATGTTTGTTATTTAAAAAACAAACAAACCTTTAATATTATTTTAAGACAATTCTGAGATTTGGTGTTAGTTCATAACAAGAAACATGAAACCGTCAACATGTTTCCGAGATGTCCCCTTTCTTCAGGGGTCAGATATTGTTTCAGTTACTCTGAACCTGAGCACATTTTATTGTTTTCACCCTTTACATAATTAATTTGGTGAATGTGCTGCTTTTGAGTCCTCCTTACTACATACAATATCTCTAGAAGAAGGCAAAAATCCTTGAACCTCCAAAACCTGTTGGCTGTTTCATGTTTTTTTTCCTTTAAATAAATTTATGATAATAACCGAAAGCCAATATTAAAAGATTGTGGACTCTTAATTCTTTGGTCTAGCGCTATCACTAGACTTTTGTAGGTGGATTCTAAAATCAGGGTTCCCATAGACAAGGCCCCTGTTTGTGTCGAGAGCAGAATCTCCAGATCCATTGCGCCCCATATGAATCTAGTTGACTTACTTGAATCACACATGACTGATGAGTCGAATCCAGTGCCTCAGTTCTACAAGTTTCAAGTTTTATTGCTGTCTGTGTCCCACCTAAGGGGATTCACTCTCCTGTTGTCTGATTTGTCACCAGAACAGGAATAGGGAAGTAATCTTCCAATGGGTATGCTTGTTCCAGTGACAACTAAGAAGGGATTTACCTGACTTTAGAAAGATTTCCACTTACTTAATTTCGTATCTACAGGGCAGTGAAAAACAAATCTTTAGAACAGGACATAAAGGACAAAAATACTTTATTATTTATGTAGCCAATGACCCTTTTAGGGGTGGCTGATTGATGTGGTTCACCTGATCACACTGCCCTCAGTCAACTTTTCTGCACATCCGGAGACACAGAACAGGCCAATGCTTTGTTTTTTTTTATTAGGGCATTTGAACTTGGATGGGGTAGAGATGATTATGGGAGGTCCTAATGACACCAACTGTGAATCACCCAGTCCTACCTAAGTCACTCCCAGCCCAGAATCAAAACAATCAGGTCTGCACAATGTCAGGCCTCACTAAATTTGCCTTACCTAGCAAAAAACCTTTTCTAACACCTACCTAGCATAGAGGGCGCTACATGTATTTATTTATTTTTCTATTCATTCTACCTGTAGGATCTGTACTGAATCTTATATACTGCTCAAGTTGCTATGTTGTAAAGTGCTGCTAAGCCAAATGTTTGTATCTGTGCCCCCTTCACTACATCACCCTGATTGACAACACTTATCTATTCCCAGTGCATGGAAAGCTACACAGCTGTGACTTGTTGAGAAACAGGTAGAACAACCCAAAGGAAGAAAATTTGAACCTACTCTAGTTTCCATGCAGATGTACAAAACTTCATCAAGTATGTCCAAATGTGTATTTTTGTATTTTTTTTTTACAATAATATGCCCAGTGGTGGCTGGTGCTCGAAATTTTGGGGGGTGGGCGTCAAACAAACCTGCGCCCCCCCATTCGCAAATACCCCCCCATCGATTGTTCGCACTAACCCTTGCTACATCAATCCAGTTCTGTGCCTGTCTGCAGCTCTGCTCTCCTCTCTTCCTCTTCTCACAGGACACATAGACAGCAGTGGGAGTCATTAGCTCCTGCTGCTGTCAGTCATATCCTGTGAGGAGTGAGTGAGGGGCGAGGCCGAACCTTGCTGTGTGTATCTATGGATGAACACAGCCTGACTCTGGTGTGCACTTGTGTGCCCCATAGCACATGATTTGTTATAGGGGCAAATGCAGGGGTGGGGGTCTTCAGAAGACCATGGAATGCTAGGAGTTAATATACTTGGCAGCACAAACATATCAAAACTGAAATGTATGTGCACCATTTTTTTCTGCCCAATGCCTTTTCCTGTAACAGAAACTAAGCGGAAAGTGGGGCACATGACTACAAGGTTGGAACAATTGTCAAGGTAAGTATAGCCACCTTGCCGAAAGCAGAGTTGACTTGTAAACTTAGTTTGCTGTGCAGTAGTTATACCTTGGCTTATCTATAGATTTTCCCTTGGCTCTGCTCTAAGTTCAGGGTTGCTGATGTTCCTTGCTGCTGCCATTGGATGTCATTGGCACTTAAGGCAATAGTCATGGGATGGTATTAATCTTGGATTTATGAATATTTTTTTTAGTTCAAGTCATTTTTTATTGAAAGTCAAAAAGGCATGGGTATGATACAGACTTGCAATTCTAGAACAAACCAAACAGAAGGGTTCAAAAGGTAGCATTTGGTCGGTAGGGATGCAACCCAAATGAGAGTAAAGCCTCGTACACACGGTGCGACGGTCGTATGAAAACTGTCGTACAACCACTTGTTGTACGATCATCCGACCGTTAGTACGCGCGATTAGAACAGCCGACGTGCAACGGTCATAGAACAGTAGTTGGATGAACAGACTAGAAAACTTTGGTTGTACAACAAGCGGTCGTATGACTGTTGTACCGTGTGTACAGAGAAGTTGGTCCAACAAAGTTGTACGTGCAAAACACGCATGCTCAGAAGTCAGGAACACTCGGAAGTGTCCGTTCGTGTAAACCTACGTTCCTAATTCACAAATCACATGCACCTGAACTTCCTCTTTATACGCTTGTAGCAAGTCACCATGTTAGGCTTGGTCCTATGATCGATTAGTGCACGTCAGTATGCGAGACACAACAGCCGACATGCGATTTTGGATGTCCGGACGTACGACCGTCACATCATGTGTACGAGGCTTAAGGCTGGCCATACCTTATACCATTTTCTTGTACAACTTTCATTTAGATTTACCAAAACTCTGTGACCAGAGTCGCGTGACGTCACTCCCACGCATGTGAGCGGGAGCCGCCAATCGCAACACGGAGGCAGTTTCTTCACTGCGCATGTGCCCGATGACGTGGGCACATGCGAGTACGCTGTATATCTCCTAAACTGTGCAGGTTTAGGAGATTTGCAGGGAACCTACAGGTAAGCCTTATTATAGGCTTACCTGTAGGTTAAAGTGGTTGACAACCACTTTAACCACTTGCTGACCGCCGACCGCAGTCTGACGGCGACAGAGTGGCTCGATATCGCAAACCGCCGTCATATGACAAAAGAAAACAAAAATTTTTTTTTTGGATTTGTATTTTAGCAAAAAGTAAGAAATTTGTTTTTGTTTTTTTTTTGCAAAATTGTCGCTCTTCTTTTGTTTATTTTGTTTTGTAGCGATCAGAAATGACGCAGAGGTGATCAAATACCCCCAAAAGAAAGCTCTATTTGTGGGAAAAAAAGGATGCAAATTTCGTTTGGGTATAACGTCGCACGACCGCGCAATTGTCAGTTAAAGCGATGCAGTGTCGAATCGCAAAAAGTGCTCTGGTCCTAAAGTGGGAAATCCTTCCAGGGCTGAAGTGGTTAATGAATGTTAAAAATATATAGTATACAAATAGTATAAGGGTATAATGAAGGCCACTCAAGCTGGAGGACATATGTAAAACATTGGAGGGGTAGCTGCATGATCAGAAAGATGCAAGGCACTGCATACATTGGGGAACCATGGATACCTTAGTGGGGTGCACAACAAACATACTGAGGGTAAAAACTAATGTAGCAAGAACCCCAAATAAGGGAAATCTGCAAGGGATATGAAGTGAAGAAGGAAGAAAGAGAAACAGTGTCAGAAATTAGAAAGGGGAAATGTTAGGAGAGGGTAGAAAAAAGGGAGGGGACCCCAGGGGGAGATGGGGGTTAGGTTATTCAAGGGGTAAATCTAGAGGTGTGTCCCAATACCTACAGTTTCTCACAAGAGTGAGTACACCCCTCACATTTTTGTAAATATTTTATTATATCTTTTCATGTGACAACACTAAAGAAATGTCAAAAACTACCTCTTGTTTTTTGTACCACTTTACTCCTTTTTTGGTGAATGGGTAGGGGTACAATGTACCCCATACCTATTCACATGGGGGGTTGGAATCTGGGGGCCCCCTTATTAAAGGGAGCTTCCAGATTCCGATAAGCCCCCCCCCACCCGCAGACCCCCACAACCACCAGCAAGGGCTGTGGAGATGAGGTCCTTCTCATCGGCATGGGAGCAAGGTGCTTTGGGGGGACCTCAAAGCATCCTCCCCATGTTGAAGGGATGTGTCCTGGTATGGTTCGGAGGGGAGGGGGGTGCGTGCTCGGATATGGGTCTGGTTTGGATTTTGGGGGGACCTCTACTCCATTTTTTAAAACAATTTGGCACAGGGTTCCCCTTAAAATCCATACCAGACCTTAAGGGCCTGGCTTGGATTTTGGGGGGACCCCCATGTCATTTTTTTAAAAATATTGGTCCGGGGTTCCCCTTAAAATCCATACCAGACCCCCAAGGGCCTGGTTTGGACTTTGAGGGGACCCCCACGTCATATATATATATATATATATATATATATATACACTAGGAAGGTATATTCTTGCAATGCCTGCACTAACTTACTGTATACAGATCACCCTATCTATCTATATATCAAGTATATATTTCACTCTACACTAACTGACTGTATATAGATCGCCCTATCTATCTAGTATATATTTTACTCTACACTAACCTGCCTGTACTAACTGACTGTATATAGATCATTCTATCTATCTATATATAGTGTGGTGCATGGATTGAGGCTGCTGAGCAGTGATTGGCTAAAGGACACCCTGCCTTTAGCCAATCATATCTCGCACAGCAGAGCGCACTGTGATTGGCCAAAGCATGCAGGTCATGTGCATGCTTTGGCCAATCAGCGGGCGGCTTTTCCCCCGCCATTGGAATGCATTATGGGGCTCTTGAAGTTCCTGCGAATGCCCCATAATGTTTGGGATGCGCCGAACAGGGAACCCCCAATGTTTGTGTTGAACATGCATTCGACTCAAACTGGGGGCCCTTCCCTAGTGTTGAGTTATTTTGAGGGGACAGCAAATTTACACTGTTATACAAGCTGTACACTCACTACTTTACATTGTAGCAAAGTGTCATTTCTTCAGTGTTGTCACATATTTTGCCTAATATGTTAATTTTCCCATGATTGTCAGCACTACCTAGTGGTCATAATGTAGTAATTTCTCATAATACCTAAATCAAGAAAATACTACATTATGGCTACTAGATGAAGCTTATGATCAGAAGTAATAAATGTATTGTGCAAAGTGGGAGATTTTTTTGTAAGCTGAGATATTCCCACAGTATTTATTTATATAAATAGACCCCTTAAATTTGTACTCAGAGTAAGAAGTAAGGCCACATTCACACCTGAGAATGGGCACAGCACCGGTTACATGCGAGAACCCCAGTGGGGGTTCCTGGCACTATGATACCAATGAGAGGCTGCCGACTCCCGCAGCTAATCACTGGCACTCACTCCTGATTGCTCATGCAGCAAGTGATCGGCTGGATACAGTCTGTCTGCATCCAGGTCCAATCACTCATAGGTGACCACCATGAGCTATCACATGCGAGTGGCTGCAATTAGCTGCGGGAGCCAGCAGCCTCCCATTACTTTCAATTGGTCTGTCTCCCACAGCTAATCACCAGGGAACCCCCGCTGGGGTTCTTGCATTTAATCACTGTTGGGCCCATTCGCAGGTGTATATGTGGCCTAAGAGAAAATCCTCCAATTGGGATAACTGACCCTTTGACAACTTTGTAAGATTGGAGTTCTGTTCACTTTGAAGAGATTTCCTCTCATTTTCTATTGCATCTGTAGGACAAGAAATTAAGGGAAATCTCCCTAGCAGGAAACAGACAGCAAAAAAGGCATCTTTAACTAACTTCACTTTCCCTACTTTATCCAAAACTTAAGAAAAGTGTTTGGCCTTACATATACTTTAACAGCTGGATACCCTTATTTTGTTCATCCCTTGAAAAGAAAAAGAAAAAAAAAATATATATATATATATATATATATATATATGCAGTATATATATATATATATATATATATATATATATATATATATATATATATATACGCACTGTATATAGTATACATCCATCCATGTAAACAGAGCTTTAGTGTTATACCTATGAGTTTTTATAAGCTACAAGCGCAACATACAATGCCGCATTGGATAGAAGGACATTGTTATGTGACTTTACTGCCCTCTTATGGAGCAGTGAATCAGTCTAAAGATTCAAGCAGACAAAACAATCCTGATCAACTACAGAGAATGTGACAGTCCTTTTTTATTAAACTTTTTTTTTCTAATTCGATGTAAAGAATTTACTCTCCATGTGTGGTGCCTGTGGAAAGTGTCAGCTTTTGGTGATCATATTGCTTACAATCTCAGCATCTCTTGCCAAATTCAGGTTTGGCAATTTAACCAGTTGCGTACTGAGAATAACCCACACACACCTTCAGACCATAAGATCTGTTGATAGTGTCAGTGTGTGCAGTACCTTAAAAAAACGCAGCAAAAGGGACATAACTTACAGCAGTCAGTAGTATGTGTCCCTTGTGCTGTTTCCTCCTCCGCAAGGTTGCCACCTGTTCAGGATTCACCCTGACAGTTCGAGTTTTGAATCATGTGTCCATGTTTCAGTCCACCTGAAACCTGGACACATTATTCAGAGAGGAATGTGGCTCAGAACAGGGCTTGACAGGAGGGTGAGGGGGCACTATGTGCGCCTCATTACTATTCTCTATGGATCGCCCAAAGGTGTCCCAGGTTTGTTACAATCCTATAGTGTATACTAAAACAAAAAAAATGTACTGTGCGCTGCTAAAGTGTTTGGGTTCGGCATGAAGAAAAAATGGCAACCCTAAACTCTGCCCGTTCTGCCCCCCCCCCCCCCCTCAATGTAACGTCTCAGTGCAGCAGGGGTTGGTAGAACTGTGGGAGCTGTCCCGGACTCTCATCAAAAGAGCTTGGCTATGCCCACCCTTTCCACCCAGCTACTCCAAGTCGCAATAGAGCTTCTATGAATGAAACAGGAGGAAGTAGTGGAGGACAGGCAGATGATTGAGAGCTCAGTCTCCTTATATTCATAGATCATTTTTCACTCATGGAAACTGTAGTACAGCTTAGTTTCATTAAGCCCTGCTGCACCAAGATTTTATGGCTGTGGGGGTGGTGGGGGGGGGCATGGACCGGGGAAGACTGTGTGGGTGATATCCCTTGTGCTGTTTTTTTTGGCTGCACTTAGGCTTTAAAGTTGATAATATTGGTGTTCATACATGGCTCCCAGTGTAGAAGGCATGGACTACGTATTTCTCCTGCTGTCCAAACTATCAACTTCTGCAATAGGGGAGTCAAACCACCAGCTGAAGATCCTAGAGCATCCGACACTTCCAGGGTCCTCCTCTGCGCTCTGTGGTTCTGCTTACCGTCCCCTATATAATTATAGAATATAATAGTGACCTAAGAGTCAGAGGATGAAACCACTAAATGAAGCAGGGAACCAGGAATCTAATTGTCGGCACAGGCAGCAGAAGAGGTATTTGCTTAGTTTGGCCTTATGTACATTGACGTTTACAGGGTTGCTCTTGATTATTCGATCACTTTCCTGCCCCTGGGGAGCCGTGGTACTAAAAAAGCCGCCAATACATGTTAATGGCTATATGCAGCCAACTATTTGTAAGCAATGATGGCTTTTGCATTGGCATTTATCCTGAACACAAAAGTACAACAGCCATTCACTTTGTATTGGCAGCTGAATGTGGTGCCATGGCTCCCTAGATGCAGGAAAGTGCCAGACATTTTACGCTTCAAGACTCAGGAGCGTCCATGTGCATGAGACACTAAAGGCTTAATTCACTTTTAGGCACATGTTGCATGTTACACTCGTGTTTAGGGTGTAACATGTAACATGCTACTACCTCACTCCCTGAGCCCCCTTTTCTCCGACTGTAACAGCATGCAAGGGTACCTTTCCCCCACAGCTGCTGTCACATTTAAGTTTGGTGCAGTTGTGCAGGTGGAGTTCGCACAGCCATGGCATTCATTCACAGAGATCTTTGAATGAATAAACTACATGTCCCAAAAGCCATCACGGCAGATGGACTTGTAGTTTTCAATAGACCACAAGTTTGGTAATCAGTGCACTCATAGTCCATTGACCCTTCCTCCAGCTCTCTAGCTGAAAGCTTATATGGAGGTACAGGCAGAAAGCTGGAGCCTGACATTGCACCTGCAATCCATTAATGATGGGTGGAATGCTTAGCAGGCTCCTGTAAAATATAATAATAAATGCAATTTTATTTCCCTGTGAAAACGTGCATTTATTTTTATTTTTTTAAATGACAAACCTAGCCTTTCCAGTGTAAAAGAATATAACTTTACTGTGACCTTCTAAAAAAAAAAAAGAAGAAAGCTTTAGTAGACATTTCCTTGTAATGTATTCCCGTTTTAACATTTTTTAAGAAAAGCTTTGCATTCAAAATTGAATAGGGTTGAGGTCAGGGTTCAGTTCAGACCACTTGTGTTCTTTGACATCAAACTCATAAAACCATTTCTTTATGGAGCTGGGTTTTTACACAAGGGCACAGTCATGCTGAAACAGAATATGATCTTTCACAGACTATTATCATAAGATTGGAAACACACAATTGTCTAAAATGTCTTTGTAAATTGTAGCATTAACACTGCCCTTCACTGAAAGTTCCTGAGCATGAATAAACTGAAGGCTTGCTCACTTATTTTGGCCATATGTCAGATGTGATTGACTGTAATGCATTTCACCAAATTGCCAAAATTTCTCTGAAATCTTCCAGTTGCCAAAGTTTTGGGGAAATGAAAACACTCAATCTCATTCATCTCTAATGTTGAAGACAGTTCATGCTAGGTCACTGGAACACATTGGATATTCAACATTCATCAATTCACCTTCTTTCAAACAAAGCACCATATCTCCTGGAGACTTTACTTACACCAGTGGTTCTCAACTCCTGTCCTGGACCCACTAACAGGCCAGGTTTTCAGGATAACTGAAATACATCACAGGTGATATAATTTGCTGCTCAGTGATTGCAGTATTCTAGTCTGCATCTCCCCAAGGTAATGCTTAAAATCTGGCCTGTTGGTGGATCCTGAGGACCGGAGTTGAGAACCACTGACTTACACCAAAGCCACACACTTGTTGCAGTGGCTCACCAAAAAACCATCCTGCTTGCTCTTGCTGACCTCTCCTCATTGCAAAACATGCTTCTCTAACCAGAAGTCTCATGCACATGGCTGTCAGAACAAATTTAAACACAGAGGGCAGGGATCAGGGGACTTTTTACTCAAGGTAAAAGGCAGCTCATGGACCACGTACCCACTGCACCATCAAAAGCCAAGGGCATACAGTTTAGAAACCTTCTCCTTTTAGTATACAAGGTGTGACAACTTAATTCTCAGAATGCCCACATGTAGCACTATGGTGGTGAGTCACACAGACATTTGCACTCCAGCATGTTCTGACATGTTCTAACTTGCACTTGCCTGGGTCACATCACAGACCAGTTACATAGTTACATAGTTAGTTACATAGTTACATAGTTAGTCAGGTTGAAAAAAGACACAAGTCCATCCAGTTCAACCAAAAAAAAAAAAAAAAAAAAAAAAAAAAAAAAAAAGGTCGTGTCAACTAACGAAATTTTTTCCGGACCTAAGAAAGGAATTACATTTATTATATTGACCCATGATTGTAGAAATCCATTTCAACTAGGTCCCACTTAGGCTAACGGAGAGCCCCTTAGTCCTTCCTTAAAAAAGGGGGCAATATCGTTTAACCTAGGTACGAAACGACCCCAAAAAAACGGAAGGAGACCTAGTTGACACCCACTTCATAACATATACCCTAATAAACCAACATACACATATACACATATATATATATATACATATACATACATATATATATATATATATATATAAAAAAAAAAAAAAAAAAAAAAAAAAAAAAAAAAAA
>BLSH010511396.1:667486-682789 GCA_018402905.1 Glandirana rugosa | reverse complement strand
TTGTTCTATGCAGAGCTTGATCTGCAACTCAAAGCAGCGGTATGTGAAATCTCTAATTTCTGCTATCTGTCCTCAGAGCAACAGCACAGACAGCAGTAGTAAAGTAATCAGGTCTTAAAATGTCTCAAATCTGTCCCTCACGCCATCAGCTACCTTTCCCTACACTAACCCAAGGAGCATGTGACTGCAGCACTGTGACTCCAGCTTATAAAGAGGCTGGGTCACATGATGCACTGGCCAATCACAGCCATGCCATTAGTAGGCATGGCTGTGATGGCTTCTAAGGGCAAACCAGTGAAACGCTTGTTGATTGGCTGCTCTGCAGCTTCTCAACACGTGGAGTAAAATAGCAGAACCCCGGACCGAACCCGAACGATTTTTGAAATGTCCGGGTCCGGGTCCGTGCCACGGACACCCGAAAGTTCGGTACGGACCCGAACGTTACAGTCCGGGTTCGCTCAACACTAGTCATTTCTATCTAAGGTTTTGAAAACATGTATAATATCTGAAAATGTTCTTTGAACACTGACACAGCTTATGCTCAGGGGCATTGCTAGGGGGTGGCTATTGGGGCTACAGCCCCGAGTCTGGGGCCTATAGCCCAGAGTCTGTTACCGGGTGGGTGCAGTTCTGCAATTTGCAGGTATGTCTCGGTCCGGAATGCAGGAGGCAGGGGCAGACTGAGCCGTGGTAGCACGGGCTCCGGCTCGGCCCTCGCCTCCACCTGATGTATGGGGAGGCTCTCTGGGTACCCTGATGTATGGGGAGGAACTCTGGGGATCCTGATATATGGGGAGGTTCTCTGGGGACCCTGATGTATAGGGGGGTTCTCTGGGGACCCTGATGTATAGGGGGGTTCTCTGGGGACCCTGATGTAAGGTGGGGCTCTCTGTGGACCCTGATGTAAGGAAGAGGCTCTCTGTGGACCCTGATGTAAGAAAGGGGCTCTCTGGGGACTCTGATGTAAAGAAGGGGCTCTCTGGAGACCCTGATGTAAGGAAGGGGCTGACTGGGGACCCTGATGTAAGGAAGGGCCTCTCTGGGGACCCTGATGTAAGGAAGGGACTCTGGGGACACTGATGTAAGGGGAATCTGCACTCAGAAATGTAACAATGTTTATATATATATATATCTATATATATATATACACACACACACACATGCAAACATGTATATTATATACATGTGTATGCCCGCTCAAGCGTATGACTGTACTTTGCTGCTATGGGCTCTAGCCCCAGATCTTTTGTAGACCTAGCAACGCCCCAGCTTATACTTACACTTTATGACCAAACATATGTGTACACCCCTCCAAATTATGGAATGTAAGTGTTTCCAGTAACTGGTAATGTTAATGCTACAGCATACGACAATTGTTCACTTCCAACCTTGTAGTAACAGTTTGAGGATGGTCCTTTTCTGTTCCAGCATGATGTGCTCCTGGCACAAAACCAGTTCCATATACACATAGTTTGATAAGATTGTTGTGGAGGAACTCAAGAGCTTTTACAGAGCCCTGACCTCAACCTAGAATACCTTTGGAATGACCTGAGACACTGAGTTAGGTCTTCTCATCCAGTGTCAGTACCTGACCTAACAGGTACCACAAACATACTCCAAAATATCATGGAAAATCTTCCCAGAAGAGTAAAGGCTGTTAAAGCTTCAAAGGGAAGGGGGAATAACTTCATATCAATATTAAACCAATACAGTGCAATGATAAAAAAGGGAAAATACAGTGAGAAAAAAATGTTTTATGGTGAGAAAAAAAAATATAAACTATATAAATCATATATAATAATAATATATATCATAAATATTTAAATATCTAACTGTGAGAGGTAATCCAGCACTCACTCCGCTTCCTTCCCTGATTAGGCGGAGCCTGCTGTTGCTAGGTTACTTGCTGGTTAGTAGAATTGTGATTTGCTGGGACTCAGGCAGGGGGTGTTGTCAGCTTCGTCAGTGGCGGGAGTGGAGCCCTTTCAGGTGCATGCAGGTGCAAAGCAGCATGGAGGTTAGCCACCAGTGTGCTGTGGCATGCTGCTGTGTGTAGATTGGAGTGGACCAATGAAAATTAATGAAGATGATTTTGGGTGGGGATGAGAGTTACATTGCGGAGAGGCTCTTCACAATGTAACTTTCATGCCCACCCAGAGTTGTCCTCATCCATTTCCATGTAACTCCATCATCCCCATCCCTGCCCAGAGTCCTCCTCATCCATTTCCATAGTGACATAGTTAGTCAGGTTGAAAAAAGACACAATTCCTTCTAGTTCAACCCAAAAAAAAAAAAAATAGAAAAATGATATATAACCATACAATCCCATACACAATCCTTCACCCACAGTTGATCCAGTGGAAGGCAAAAAACCCCAGCAAAGCATGGATCCAATTTGTTATAGCGGGGGGGGGGGGGGAAATTCCTTCCTGATCCCCATAGAGGCAATCGGATTCCCCCTGGATCAACTTTACCTAAAAATGTTAGTACCCAGCTATATTATTTACATTAAGAAAATAATCCAGGCCTTTTTTAACCCTTCCAGATCCGCGCTATAGCCAAAGTACAGCTCCAGCGTGGATCTGAAATGCCGGGTGGACGCCCATGGACGTCCTGGCCATGTGCGCGCTCCTGGCGCACACTTACAGGCGGCGCGCGCACATGCCTGCCGCGCGCTGCGTGGCCGAGACCCGCGATCCCCTGTCAGACCTGCAGAACGGGGAACCGCCGTTGTAAACACGGCGGTTCTCCGTTCTGTTGAAGGGGACATACCAGATCTACTGATACCTGTCACTGGGATCAGTTAGATCTGTTATGCCCCAACCAGCCCCGCCCCCCCACAGTTAGAACACGCCCAGAGAACATAGTTAACCCCTTCATTGCCCCCTGCAGGTTAACCCCTTCACTGCCAATGACATTTATACAGTAATCAGTGGACATTTCAATTTCTGATCGCTGAATAAATGTCATTGGTCCCAAAAAAGTGTCAAAAAAGTCCGACATAACCGCCCCAATATCGGAGAACCGATAAAAATCGCAGATCGCCGCCATTACTAGTAAAAAAAAAAAATAATAAAAATGCCATAAATCAATTCCCATAGTTTGTAGACGCGATAATTTTTGCGCAAACCAATCAATATACGCCGATTGCGATTTTTTTTACCAAAAATATGTAGAAGAATATATATCGGCCTAAACTGATGAATAATTTTTATTTTTTCATTTTTTTTTTGGGATATTTATTATAGAAAAAAGGAAAAAATGTTTTTTTTTCAAAATCACCTCTCTTTGTTTATAGCGGCGATCAGAATTGACGCAAAGGGGATCAAATACCACCAAAAAAAACCTCTATTTAGGGGGGAAAAAATGATATAAATTTAGTTTGGGTACAATGTCGCATGAACGCGCAATTCTCATTCAAAATGCGACATCGCTGAAAGCCAAAAATTGGTCTGGGCAGGAGGGGGGTTTAAGTGCCCAGTAAGGAAGTGGTTAAAGCAATCTACCGTGCTGGCCAAAAACACCTCTGGAGGGAGTTTATTCCACATTTTCACAGCTCTAACTGTGAAGAAACCTTTCCATATTTGGAGATGAAATCTTTTTTCCTCTAGAGATAAAGAGTGCCCCCTTGTCCTTTGTGATGACCTTAACTTCCTCGCGCCTGCGCCATAGCCGAATGACGGCTACAGCGCGGCTCTAAAATGCCGGGAGGACGTCAATAGACGTCCTCCCATTTGGCTTGTGCTGGGCGCGCTCCCGCGGGCACGCGCCGCTTGCGCCCGCGGGAGCGTGCCCGCGGGTCGGGCGGACCCGATGTCCGCCGGAGACCCGCGATCTCCCTTCAGAGAGGAGGAACGGGGAACCGCCGAAGTAAACACGGCGGTTCCCCGTTCTGTGAATGGGACATGACAGATCAACTGATCCCTGTCACTGGGATCAGTTAGATCTGTCATGTCCCGACCAGCCCCACCCCCCCACAGTTAGAACACACCCAGGGAACATTTGTTAACCCCTTCACTGCCCCCTGCAGGTTAACCCCTTCACTGCCAATGACATTTATACAGTAATCAGTGGACATTTAAATTTCTGATCGCTGTATAAATGTCATTGGTCCCAAAAATGTTTTAAAAACGTCCGACATGTCCGCCCCGATATCGCAGTCCCGATAAAAATCGCAGATCGCCGCCATTACTAGTAAAAAAAAATAAATAAATAAAAACGCCATAAATCAATGTCCATAGTTTGTAGGCGCTATAACTTTTGCGCAACCCAATCAATAAACGCCGATTGCGATTTTTTTTTACCAAAAATATGTAGAAGAATATATATCGGCCAAAACTGATGAATAAATTTGTTTTTTTATTTTTTATTTTTGGATATTTATTATAGCAAAAAGTAAAAAATATTGTTTTTTTTTCAAAATTGTCGCTCTTTTTTTGTTTATAGCGGCGATCAGAAATGACGCAGAGGGGATCAAATGCCACCAAAAGAAAGCTCTATTTGTGGGAAAAAAAGGACGCAAATTTTGTTTGGGTACAACGTCGCACGACCGCGCAATTGTCATTCAAAGAGCGACAGCGCTGAAACCTGAAAATTGGTTCGGGCAGGAGGGGGGTTTAAGTGCCCAGTAAGGAAGTGGTTAAGGTAAATAACTAAACACCTAGTTCACTATATGGACCACTTATGTGGATCATATCCCCCTAATCTCCTCTTCTCTAGATCTCCATCATTCCCACCCAGAGTCATCCTCATCCATTTTCCTGTTACTCCATCATCCCCATCCCCACCCAGAGTCATCCTCATCCATTTCCATATAATTCCATCAACCCCATCCCCACCCAAAGTCATCCTCATCCATTTCCATGTAACTCTATCATCCCCATCCCTGCCCAGAATCATCCATCCCTCCCCACAATGTATCCCCATCCCTCTACAGGAGAGGGATGAAGATAATTCTGGACGGGGATGGGGATACATTGTGGAGAGGGATGGATGATTCTGGGCGGAGGTGGGGATATATTGTGGAGAGGGATGGATGATTCTGGGCGGGATGGGGATACATTGGGATAAGAGTGTTAAAATAAAAGTGGGTGCACGGAAGGACTCGTGGGATGGCCCGTGGGTGGATTCGGTGAGAAGGCCAGTGGGCGGGCCCTGGGGAATGTTGGCGGTCAGGCCCCGGGGGCCCAGGCCTAAAGCTGTGAAAGGGACCCCAACATTTCTGATGGCTGCCCTGAATCCATTTAAGTGCAAATTTACCACATTTTATGAGTTTTGTACTCTATATAAATATCAATGGTTTTCAAAGGGGATGTGCAAACAGCTTCTCTACAAACTGTGTCTACAAACTTTAGGCCATATAATGTATCTTTCCCTCTCTCCAACACAACTGTTTAGCATTGAAGTGAGCAGGAGAAGTGTAAACCTAATCTGATCTTACACAGGGCTGAGGACTCTCTCCTTGTAAAGGTGCTGGTGCCTGAGCACTATTGGTTTCGAATGGAAGAAAGGTGAGTAAAGCCTGGTACACACTACCAGTTTTTTTACAACCCAGCGGGTTGAACGAAAAAAAAAACAATTTCAGTTCAGTTGCTGGTTTTCCAGCATGCACGCCCGATAGAAGCCTTCTGTCGGACCGGCTGCCATACACACAGCCCGGATGTCGGGCTGAAGTCACACACTCTTTAATACCTGGAAATACCAGATATTTCCTTTCCCTTTCTGTTCAAAGCAGATGCGTGGACCACCAATAAAGTAAATTTGTTACTTTTCCTAGTCAAAACAGAAATTGGCTACAAGTCAACTATATACCCTCCAAAGCATATAAGGCTGATCCTTACCTCTGTTGTGTAGACTGAAGCATTCCAATCTTAGGTGTCCATTTATAAAGCAGTGTAAAAAATCCACTGCTGACTTCTGCATTCACAGAGGAGATTGTTCTCCTCTGTGTGCCTGCTTATTAAGGTGTGTAGATCACTTCACAGTTTGTGAAGTGAAGTGATCTACAAACGCTTTAAACTGTGGAGAACAACCTCATCTCGTGAGACCTAACGAGATTACGGCACCAAAATTCACAGAAACTCTGAGATGTCGGTTTATTAAGCAGTGATAAATTATCACTGCTCAGTAACGGACATTCTCAGAGGAGACCGCCCAAATAGTAAATAAAATTACTAGCCCCCCTACACTATATATGTATATATAAACACATACACACCTTATATATACACACATACATTATATGTACATGTATATACACACATACATCATATACATGTATATACATATATACACATGTACAGGGCAGGGGGACATGGCTAATGTGTTGGGGGGTCTGAACGAGGCAGAAGGAAGTCTATAATCTTCCTCCTTCTCCGGGATTCCCTCTTCACCCCCCCAATTCTCCACCTCTGAGCTGGTGAAGCGGGGAGGGTGAATTCTGACCGAGATCACCAGTGAAGTGCGGAGATCGCAGCTTCATAAACTGGCCGTTTCTGTGTCAGTGAATGGCAGTTGGAGATGTGCAGAGATAATCGGTGAAGAACAGCTTCTCTCCCCATTATCTCTGCTTTATAAACTGAAAATGAGCTGTGATCAGCGGTGATCCTTGGTATCACGGCTGATCACAGTTTTATAAAAGGACACCTTAGTTCAGCTATGGATGGCTTGAATTTCGGCCGATTGCCACCGGTTCTGCAGCTGATGAATACAATAGCAGGCAGCCGAGATTCCTCCAACCACACTATTTAGCATGGATGGGGAAATTGATTGATTTTCTCTCATTTGGCCCGCTGGCTGAACAGGAGAAATTCAAGCCATCTATACCCTGCTTCATGGTGAAATCTTTTCAAATGAGTGTGGAATATTCTTACTTTACTATAATCACACTATCACTCTCATTGAAATGATATGAAACATTGCACTTCCAATATACCTGTGGAAATGCAGCAGTCTATGCAAATATGTCTCTGAAAATGATATCCCCAGTGCAGTAAACCTGGAGGCATTGCTGGGAATGTAATATTGGTTGCAAGAATTTGTCTGTAATATGACTTCAAGCTTTTTGCAGACCGCAGACTTCTAACAGAAGCAGTGATTCAAAACAGGAGCAGGGGGGAAACATTTTGGGACTTCCTATCTGCAAACCGAGTATATTTTCCATAGTTCTAAAAAAAATAAAAAAAATAAATAAAAATGGGTGGGCATAGAAAAAAAGAAACACTTTTTTTTTTCTTCCTATTTAACCACTTAAGCCCCGGAAAGATTTCCCACTGTAGGACCAGAGCACTTTTTGCGATTCGGCACTTTGCTTTAACTGACAATTGCGCGGTCGTGCGGTGTTGTACCCAAACAAAATTTGCGTTCTTTTTTTCCCCACAAATAGAGCTTTCGTTTGGTGATATTTGATCACCTCTGCGTCATTTCTAATCACCGCTATAAACAAAAGAAGAGCGACAAATTTGCAAAAAAAAATATTTCTTACTTTTTGCTAAAATACAAATCCCAAAAATATATATATATATATATATATATATTTTTTTTTTTTTTATCGGTTTTGGACGATTTATATTCTTCCTCATATTTTTGGTAAAAAAATCGCAATCAGCGTCTGTTGATTGGTTTGCCCAAAAGTTGCCACGTTTATGAATGATGAGAATTCATTTATGGGGCTTTTATTTTTTTAAAATATTTTACTAGTAATGGTAGCGATCTGCGATTTTTATCAACACTGTGATATTGCAGTGGACATGTTGGACCATTTTGACACTTTTTTGGGACCATTGGCATTTATACAGCGATCAGTGCTATGAAAATGCATTGATTACTGTGTAAATGCCATTGGCAGTGAAGGGGTTAACCTGCAGGGGGTGCTCTAAGGGGTTAACGGTGTTCCCTCAGTGTATTCTAACTGTATGGGGGCTGGGCTGGCTGGGGGAGGGAAGTAATCACAGCTCCCATATACAGGGAGCCCGTGATCACATCCCTGCCCCCTCTGTCAGAATAGAGATCCGTGTTTACATACACGAACCCCCGTTCTGTCGATCCGGGGTGGTTATCACGTGTAACTGGCGGACATCGAGTCTGCTGTACCCGCTCCCTGGCCCCCTCAGAACGCAATGAGCGTGCCTCTAGCGGCGCGCGCTCACAATACTTGTTCTCGCGACCACTGTCAGATGACACCGTTTCGCGATAACGAGCCAAGTTGCCACCGTCAAGCTGTGGTGGGCGGTTGGCAACTGGTTAATGAGTTTTAGTATTAAAAATATTGTTTCTGGAAATAAGAAATAAAAAGTTAAGTTATAACTTATTATGTTTAAAATGATGCTAAAATTGCCAATTTTTTTTTTTTTTATTATTTTGTGTTTTTTTAGTTCCACATTTAAGTGGTAATGGTTAGATATATAGAAATAAAATTAATTATCAGGGAATTAATAGTTAAAGGGGATGTAAACCTCAGACATGAAATATGAAAAAAAACCATAGCCTTCTATACTGTGTACTTGTCTCTATCCAAAGAGTGTCATTTCTCCTTGCTGCCTGGTTCTCTGTTATAAACGTGAGTCACTTCTGGCAGCTTTTCTCGACACCAAGTGTTAAAAACATGATTGGGGGAGGGAGCTGCAGCACTCAGCCTGTGACTGTTATCCACAGCTGTGTTTTCTGTCTGTACTGTGTTAAAGTGGTTGTCAACCTGTGACAACCACTTTAACCTACAGGTAAGCCTAGAATAAGGTTTACCTGTAGGTGCACTGCACATCTCCCAAACCTGTACGGTTCAGAAGATATGCAGTGTTTTGCATGTGCCAACACCATTTGGCACATGCGCAGTGAAGAAGCGGCCTCCGTGCCGTTTCTTCACTGACCCTGTGCCGTGGCTGGTGGCTCCCGTGCGCATGCGACTGGCCGGAGTCGCGGCCCCAGAAGGAAGAGGGGCAGAAGATGGACGCGGCCTGGAGCGGGGACATCACTGGACGCCGCAGGCTTCGTTTCCAGGTAAGTGGCACATAATGGGCTACTATGCGATGCATAGTAGTCCATTATGCTTCTAATTTACAGGGGACTGTAGAGGAAGTAAACCCCATCTGGGTTTACTTCCTCTTTAATGGGGGGCGTGTACTTTCCCTTGAATTAGGGCTCAGAACTCCCAGCTGAAAGAACTAAATATAAATCCTTTATTCTGTGTGTTTTCAGAATGACCTACAGAAGAAATGGCTGAAGATACACAGATAAAACTTATGTAGGAGGATTTGTATAATTTCTGTGTATCACCTAACTCTAGTCACTTCATTGGGTATATGTAAGGCTCCTTTCACAGGGGGTAGATTCTGTTCCAGTGAACTGATCCCCTGCTGATCAGTGCAGAGTGGGTGGATGACACATCCCTGTCCGTTTACACCCTCCTGTCCATAGATGTCACGCACCTTGTGGCAGAGCCTGATGTGTACAGGGAGACCTCTCATACACCCCCGGCTCTGAGATCACTGATGTTGCGACAGTGGTCGGTAGAGTGCGGTGAGGTATGGTGCCTGTAAGATGTTCCGTCAGCCGCCGCAGCAGGTGCATCGCCAAGAGGAGGTCAGATCCCTGGAACAGCGGATGGCAGCAGACGCTGGACTAGGCAGACAGCTTGCGGCAGATGCTTGACATGCAGCTAGGAGAAGGCTGGTGCAGCATGCAGTGAAATTATTTACACTCAGCAGGTGAAGAACCAGCAAGGACCAGGTAGTATGCAGAGTAGAGCTGGAGAATAACTGGATGCAAGATCAGACAAGCCAGGTCAGCAACAGATGGTCAAATACAGACATAGACGGCAGGCAGAGAATGGTCAGGGTCTCAGGGGTCGGCAGCGTAAAATCAGACAGATGAACAGGAGACAAAGCAAATCAAGGGATGGGCCAAAGTCAGGGCAGGAAGCGTTCAAGCAAGGTCAAGGCAAGCCAGGTCAATAACAGGAGTCAATACAGGAACGGATGTAGGAACACAGGTAATTGCTGCAGATCAGACAGCACTGAATAGTAGCATTGCTGCAGTTTAAATAGTGTCATTAGCGCCAAAATTAGTGGTGGCCACACACAGTTATGCACAGGAAAATGGGCACCTGCACATCCGCACACCTGTGGATCTCCAGAGGCTTCAGCTGTACTAGTGCTAATGCCTTCCTGATAATAGGGATCCAGGGGCCTTCCAGTCAGGTCCACCTGAAAAATTGACAAGCGGACCTGAGTGGAACACCTGTTTGAAGGAGGCCAAAGAGGTTACAACCACTTTAAGGGGAGAAGGAGAAGAAGGAGTTAATTAAGGCTAATTAGGGTAAACTAAGGGATAATAACAAGATTTTTTTTTACTTGTCAGGCTGCTTTAACTGATATCTTTTATGGGTGAAAGCTTATTTCTTTGAAATGCATATGAATGAAACTGAGTACACATGAAAGTAACAATGTTACTTTGCGTCTGTTTCAAGGTGTATTTTTGACAGCAACAGCTATTACAGCTGCTATATTTACACAGCCACTCCTGGTTATCATTTTGGAAACCATAGAGAAGGTTGTATGGTCCCATTCTTCCACCTTGCGGAGACCTGGCCTTCAGTTTACCATATTTTGGGTGCATTATATTTTAGTATACAGTCCCTGACAAAAGTCTTGTCGCTTGTGTACAAATTGACCTGAAGTGCTGCTGAAATATATTTCTAATCAAGATTTTTTTTACAAACAATGGCTCATTTTAATCCCAACAGCTTTTGTAATAATGTTTCAGTGCAAAACTAAACTGTCAAAAAGTATTCTAATATTCACAGCTAAAACCCATTGAGTCAATTTTTGCAAAGACATAAGTGTTGTCGCCTTGTCATATGAGCTTCACCTGTGACTAATAATGGATCAATTAGGTGTCAGGTGTGTATAAAAAGAACCCCGGTACACTAGACCTTCACATCAACTGCAACTAGACCTCTGCAAACATGCCTAAGATTCACCCTGAGACTAAAGTTTTGATTATCAAGAGGCTGAAGACCAGATCCACTGCTGATGTGGCAGACACCTTCAATGTGTCTCAGCGTCAAGTACAGAGGATAAAAAAAGATTTGAAGAGACTGGAGACGTTTTTGACAAGCCCAGGTCAGGCAGACCCCGCAAGACAACTGCTCGAGAGGACCGTTTGTTGGCTCGAAAATCCAAGCCCATTTTCCACTGCAGCAGAGCTCCACGAGACCTGGTCACCTGAAGTCCCTGTGTCAACCAGAACAGTTTGTCGGATCCTGTCTCGAAATGGCCTCCATGGTCGAATCAGTGCCCAGAAGCCAGCACTAAAGAAAAGACAATTGAAAAACCGTGTGGCATTTGCCAAGGCCTACAGCCTGCTAATAGGATGGAAAAGTGGCAGAAGGTGGATTTTTCAGATGAATCTTCTGTTGAATTATACCACAGTCTCCGCAAATATTGCAGGAGACCTACTGGAGCCTGCATGGATCCGAGATTCACCCAGAAAACAGTGAAGTTTGGTGGTGGAAAAATCATGGTCTGGGGTTACATCCAGTATGGGGGTGTGCAAGAGATCTGCAGGGTGGAAGGCAACATCAATAGTCTAAAATACCAAGTAATCTTAGCTACCTCATATATTCCCAACCATAAAAGAGGCCAAATTCTGCAGCAGGATGGTGCTCCATCGCATACTTCCATCTCCACATCAAAGTTCCTCAAGGTGAAGAAGATCAAGATGCTCCAGGATTGGCCAGCCCAGTCACCAGACATGAACATCATTGAGCATATGTGGGGTAGGATGAAAGAGGAAGCATGGAAGACGAAACCAAAGAATATTGATGAACTCTGGGAGGCATGCAGGACTGCTTTCTTTGCTTCCTGATGACTTCATCAATAAATTGTATGATTCCTTGCCAAACGGCATGGATGCAGTCCTTCAAGCTCATGGAAGTCATACAAGATATTAAATTTGGATCTCACAGCACCACTACTTAATTTGCTGACATATTTTTGTATTTGCAGTAAATTTGTTCAATTTCTGTATAGGCAACAAAACTTTTGTCTTGCCCAAATTTGACCTTTCTGTCTTGATTAAATGATACATCTTTTTTCAGTGAAACTAATTTATTTCAGTGCATTAAACATCATTTGGGAGGGTTTTAGCTTTTCATATGAGCTATTTCTAACACCAATTGATTAATTAAAAGTCAGGTTAATAGCAGGTGTTTCTACAAAATAGATAAGCGACAAGACTTTTGTCAGGGACTGTAGTAGAGAGAATGTTTATTGAATTATGGACCTTGGGATTTCTACACACCCCCAAAAAAATCCTAATCGAAGTACACAGGGTGTAGTAAGCTGAACCTCCAATTGAGATTAACCTTGTCCCTAGACCAGTGTTTCTCAACCTTCTCCCAGTCAAGACACCCTTTAAAATTATGGAAAATCTCTAGGCACCCCCTTCCAAAAAGATAAAAATGTAAACTAATAGTTTTACATATACTTCAGCATCCACACACATACGACACCCAATGATAGAGGTAATTTATTCTTTTAAAGCAAATACACTGGTCTCCCAGGCAGCTAACATGACCCCAGTGCTGAAACAGAGGGGCAGGGGGTCAAACAAAGATGACGTGTAGGTTGCTTATGCCCTCCTTTTAAACCAGTGATGGTTACACAATGAAAACCTGTGGCTTTGTGTAAGAAAAAAGCAGGCTTGATCCACCCATTAGCTTGTACACAATTTTTGGGCAATTTGTAGGAATTTTGTCAAGGTACCCCTGAAGAACCCAGAAGGCACCCCTGTTTGTCTAGGCACACTGGTTGAAAAAGGCTGCCCTAGACATAGTGCTCATCCATCTGTATCTTTCGCAGTAACATCAGTCTAATCCATGGATGTCTATTAAAGGTTTATTGGAAAACCAGTAGGTACAGGGTTGGGTGAAATATTCAAACAGCAGCACCTGTCCTTAAAGTGACCAAGTGACAATACCATGGATGAAGCTAAGACTTCTTTACTTTAGACATAAGTAGCATCCAATACAACAGATGTTCCAGTATTTTCTCTATACCAAGTAGCGATTACAGCATTAGACCATTGGGGTTCAAGTATTATTCCATTGTTCCCTGTGATATCTCTTCAGCAATTGGATCAACATTTGTGAGGTCCATAGACCACAAGAGCTCCCCAGTGGGGAGCCAAAGCTTTCACACCTGGGCTCAAGCCCAGAAGTCAAACTCATGCAACATTCTTTAGGCAAAGATCCCTCCAGAAGACTGCTTAGGATTTTTGTTAAAGCTGTGCCCAACCCACCAATTAAAAGCTCATCAGTGATTGGTTAGTCAGCAAACATGCAAGGCCAGACCATGTTGCATCAACCGTCTGGATCTCTCAACAGAGTCTGACAGATGACAATTAAGAAGCCCTGAGCACACTCTAGTGCAGAAATCCCTGCACTAAAACAAAAACAAGATTTAAGCAGGAAAACGCCTTATACTTTAAAAACTGACACTTAATGTGGCCGTCAACCCCTAGGCTAAGTGATCAGTTGTATTACCATGAAGAGTCCTTACAAATCAGCTCCTTAGCAAATGCTAATTAAAAAGGAATGCTGCAAACAGATCTCAGTGTACACCAAGAGAGACTGCAGCAGCACATGATCTGTTGAGACAATAATGTGCTGGGGTCCATCTCTCAATGGAGTGCCTGGCATATAATACCCATTACAGCTCAGACACAAGTGACTGTCAAATGCCAGTACAGCACTTTGTCCCATGCAGCTCTCCTCTCAAGACTGTACTAAGCACCAAACAGCATCCTGTACAACATTAATCACTAGATCCTCCGCAGAATTCATCTAAGTCTGTCTCCAGAGCAAAGTACAGAGCCTTGAAAAAGGAATCGTACTCCTTGAAATTTTCCACATTTTGTCATGTTACAACCAAAAATGTAAATGTATTTTATTGGGATTTTATGTGATAGACCAACACAAAGTGGCACATAATTGTGATGTGGAAGGAAAATGATAAATGGTTTTCAAAATTTTTTACAAATAAATATCTGAAAAGTGTGGCATGCATTTGTATTCAGCCCCCCTGAGTCAGTACTTTTTAGAACTACAAGTAACAATAAAAAATAGTCATGAGGCACATCCACCATGAATAAGCCTCCATCCCTCAATGTAAATGCAACAAAAGCAAGCGGTCATGGGACTTTGAGTGAGGCTTATCATGAGAGTTCATAACGTCATAAATTCATTTAAATAAATATTTATTAATAATGAAAGTAAACTTGACATTATCAGAAAAACATAATTGGGATCAATACAATTTATAAAGAGCGAACACATACAAAGGTACATGACTGAATAATTGAATACATGAATAAATTCATCATTGTTGTGTACATAATGATAATCCAATATTTCACGACAAATATATAAAAAATAGATAAATATTGATGACCAGTATCTCTTGACGTCTAATATAACTCAACGCGTTTCGTGGAGCTTGTCCACTCATCAGGAATAGCGTACAAGAGGTGTCTATAAATAGGTAAAAAATGTATCAATCAGTAAAGTATAATGGTCAGTAATCCCCAAGGGGAAAAAAGGAAGGGATCTAGATGGAACAACCTGCCCTTGTACTTACATGTAAGCTCAAAAAAATCTCAAACCCAGCGTCAAGGAGGGGGGGGGGGTGTGTGGGAGCATCCAATGGTGTCTGACCCGGGGCTGAGGCGGGATGAGTCACCCCAGTCCAGGGGAGCAATCAGCCAGCCAAGCATTCCAAACCCATCTGTGATATATTGGAAATGGTATCAATCCAACTTGTATATGTGATGAATAAGTATATATGAATATACAATATGTGGAACAATCAGCGCTGCAAGAAAGCTAAAAATAATTATAATTATCCGACTGCTAGCTGAACAACACAGGTAATCAACCTCCCAAAACTCAATAAAACAAAAAAGAAGCAGCGCAGTCATAAAAGAAGTAAATATAGTCCACAGTACAACAGGATGTAATAATGAGATCCCACGGTGCTCAAATGGTTAATATGAACGGTGACACAAATCCTCCACCAACATCCACTGTGCTCACCTCCCAATTTGACCCCAGTTTTACTAGAGGGTCAAATGCATTTAAATACTGTAGTAGAAGATCACTTCCAGATAGTTAGACTTCCTTATCCTCACTCTGTACCGCTCCTCACAGCTCAGGCAGTCAGTGATAGCATATAGGAAGAAAAACGGATACTAAGTGCAGACTGTCATAACGTAAAAAATTTTTCTTTATTTAAAATGCAGTCTACTCAC
>BLSH010511396.1:643542-658576 GCA_018402905.1 Glandirana rugosa | reverse complement strand
AATTAAAACTACTAATACCGAATGTCGATCACTTTTGGGTTTTAAATCATAGAGTCTTTTAAACTTATAACACTTTTTCAACGAACAAAAAGAAGCACTTATACATCCACGTATGCAAAACAAGACAAATCAAAGTATAAAATTATTTTGTATGGTGTGATATATGAGGGAAGAACACCAGACGGGACCTCGTAAAATAATGTCACCATATCTCACCCTCTCTCCTCTCTCCTCTGACGTTCTTTAACAGGACCACGGGGCTCTCCACCTAAACCAATAATAGACGACCTACCAGTGAAACAACCGGTCTCCCAAGACCACTCGTGTATGTGACACACGTCTTAATAATCCGTTTACTCATAAAACTGGTGTAGTAGGAGAAATACGTACAACAGAATGAGGTTCGACATATCCGAGCTTTCGGATGATGGTTAATTCGTATAATCCACTACACGTAGAGTCATTACTCTTCCCCACACCAAATTACTGTAGTTGTGGGATATAGTCCACACGTATTAATAATCCGTTGAAGGAAAGGAAACCGTTTTACCCAGTTTTCAGTAGGCTTTCGAGCCTATACAGCTTGGAGTAAGACAACATGCATAAAGAGGATGATGTGGTCAAAATACTCATTTGCCTAATAATTCTGCACACAGTGTATGTGCTCACCAGAACCCTCTGGCCAACAAAGTGACCATCCAGCAGATAATAACCAAATCCACCTCTCGGGGCACCAGGACAATTTCTTGCAGTCTCCTCTCTCCTCTCTCCCACTCTATACCACTGTAATAAAATGCTCCAGGGCAGACCACAAGAAGGGAGTATATAGTGTGGTATGTTTTATTAAAATATGAAACTAAACAGAACAAAACGTATGCACCTACATATTCACGAAGAAAAACAAGCAACTTTTTCACAATATTCAAATTTTCTGAGATACTAAATTTTGGGTTTTCACTAGCTGTAAGCCATAATCATCAAAATTAAAAGAAAGAAATGCTTGAATGCTTAAATCTATATTATATATGAGTTCCACTTTTTGAATTGAATTATTGAAATAAACATTTTGACGATATTCTATTTTTTTGAGATGCACTGCCTTAACCCTCTTGGGCATGGAGTTCACCAGAGCTTCACAGGTTGACACTGGAGTCCTCTTCCACTCCTCCATGACGACATCACAGAGCTGGTGGATGTTAGAGACCTTGCACTCCTCTACCTTCCGTTTGAGGATGCCCCACAGACGCTCAATAGGGTTTAGGTCTGGATACATGCTTGGACCGTCCATCACCTTTGCCCTCAGCTTCTTGTAAAGTAGTGAGTGTACAGCTTGTATAACAGTGTAAATTTGCTGTCCCCTCAAAATAATTCAACACGCAGCCATTAATGTCTAAACCGCTGGCAACAAAAGTAAGTACTCCCCTCAGTGAAAATGTCCACATTGGGTCCAATTAGTCATTTTCCCTCCCAGTGTCATGTGATTCATTAGTGTTACAATGTCTCAGGTGTGAATGGGGAGCAGGTGTGTTAAATTTGGTGTTATTGTTCTATCATACTGTGCACTGGAAGTTCAACATGACACCTCATGGCAAAGAACGCTCTGAAGATCTGAAAAAAAGAATTGTTGCTCAACATAAAGATGGCCTAGCCACTTGCCGACCACCCGCCGCCAAGCCTTGGCTTGGCGGCAGTAAAGTGGTTCGTTATTGCGAAACACAGTCGATAATGAGTATCGCGAGCGTGCTGCGCTGGAGGCGCGCTCGCGCACTCACTGTGTTCCGGGGGGAGGGCAGGGAGCAGGTAGGGCGGACTCAATCTCCACCGGCTATCCACGATGGCTCCCCCACAGTGAGAGAACGGAGGTCCGTGTATGTAAACACGGATCTCTGTTCTGTTAGAGGGGGAAGGGCTGTGATCACAGGCTCCCTGTATATGGAAGTTGTGATCACTCCCCTCCCCCTGCCAGGCCAGCCACCATACAGTTAGAACACACAGTTAACCCTTAGAGCAACCCCTCCAGGTTAACCCCTTCCCTGCCAATGGCATTTACACAGTAATCAGTGCATTTTCATAGCACTGATCGCTGTATGAATGCCAATGGTCCCAAAAAAGTGTCAAAATGGTCCGGCATGTCTGTCACAATATTGCAGTAACACTAAAAATCGCAGATTGCCGCCATTACTAGTAAAATATAAAATAAAAAAATCCCATAAATGAATTCTCGTCTTACATAAACGCGGCAACTTTTGTGCAAACCAATCAATAAACGCTGGTTGCGATTTTTTTTACCAAACATATGAGGAAGAATATAAATCGGCCAAATCTGGTGAAAATTTTTTTTTATATATATTTTTTTGTTTTGGATTTGTATTTTAGCAAAAAGTAAGAAATATATATTTTTTGCAAAATTGTCGCTCTTGTTTATAGCGGTGATCAGAAATGACGCAGAGGTGATCAAATACCACCAAAGGAAAGCTCTATTTGTGGGAAAAAAAGTACGCAAATTTTGTTTGGGTACAACGTTGCGCGACCGTGCAATTGTCAGTTAAAGCGACGCCGTGCCGAATCGCAAAAAGTGCTCTGGTCCTAAACTGGTAATTCCTTCTGGGGCTCAAGTGGCTACGCTATAAGACGATTACCAAGACCCTGAAACTGAGCTGCAGCAGGGTGGTTAAGACCATACAGCGGTTTAACAGGATAGGCTCCACTCAGAAAAAGCCTCGCCATGGTCGATTGAAGAAGTTGAGTGCACATGCTCAGCGTCATATCCAGAGGTTGTCTTTGGGAAATAGATGTATGAGTGGTGCGAGCATTGCTGCAGAGATTGAAGGGGTGGGGGGTCAGCCTGTCAGTGCTCAGACCATACGCCACACACTGCATCAAATTGGTCTGCATGGCTGTCGTCCCAGAAGGAAGTCTCTTCTAAAGATGATGCACAAGAAATCCAGCAAACAGTTTGCTGAAGACAAGCAGACTAAGGACATGGATTACTGGAACCATGTCCTGTGGTCTGATGAGACCAAGATAAACTTATTTGGTTCAGATGGTGTCAAGCGTGTGTGGTGGCAACAGGTGAGGAGTACAAAGACAAGTGTGTCTTGCCTACAGTCAAGCATGGTGGTGGGAGTGTCATGGTCTGGGGCTGCATGGGTGCTACCGGCACTGGGGAGCTATAGTTCATTGGGGGAACCATGAATGCCAACATGTACTGTGACATACTGAAGCAGAGCATGATCCCCTCCCTTTGGAGCCTGGGCCGCAGGGCAGTATTCCAACATGATAACGACCACAAACACACTTCCAAGATGACCACTGCCTCGCTAAAGAAGCTGAGGGTAAAGGTGATGGGCTGGCCAAGCATGTCTCCAGACCTAAACCCTATTGAGCATGTGTAGGGCATCCTCAAACGGAAGGTGGAGGAGCACAAGGTCTCTAACATCCACCAGCTCTGTGATGTTGTCATGGAGGAGTGGAAAAGGACTCCAGTGGCAATCTGTGAAGCTCTGGTGAACTCCATGCCCAAGATGGTTAAAGCCAGTGCTGGAAAATAATGGTGGCCACACAAAGTATTGACGCTTTGGGCCCAATTTGGACATTTTCACTTAGGGGTGTACTCACTTTTGTTGCCAGTGGTTTAGACATTAATGGCTGTGTGTTGAGTTATTTTGAGGGGACAGCACATTTACACTGTTATACAAGCTGTACACTGACTACTTTATATTGTAGCAAAGTGTCATTTCTTCAGTGTTGTCACATGAAATGATATAATAAAATATTTACAAAAAGATGAGGGGTGCACTCACTTTTGTTAAATATTATATTTATATATATATACACACACATACAAAACAGGTACAGTGGCACGCAGCAGTCTTGCAGCAGAGATAAATCTAAACAATAGTGTTTTAATAAAAATCAAAAATATCTGCGCTAGGTAAATGATAGTTCCTGTTGTAGCAGCGCTTGCCTAACAATGACAGTTACCCTCTGTCTGGTATCGTTAAACAGATCTTAATACAATTACCATCAGTAATTACTAGTGCAAATATAACATTTTAAAGTGCCAACAGTGTAAATTTGTGCTTTTTCAAATATATTGCATACTTTCCTAATATTAATGATAAATGCCATTATGGGCAAATCTCAATGGAATTAACAACAATAATAAATTGTGCAAATATAATTAACGTGCAAGTTCATTAAAGTGCCAACAATGTGAAGTTTTGCTAATATATTCCATACATTAATTCAAAACAATTCCTGAAGATAGTCCTAAAAAGTGCTTAGTGCAATCCAGTGCAGGAAAAAAGTCACTTCCTTTTATCTTGATTTATCCCATTCTTCTGATGACAAAGTCCATAAAACTTATTAAACAATAAAGTGCTCCTGCTGTGCTTTGTGAGAAATAGATTTCTTTGAGGGTTCAAGACCCTGCTTACCAGATCCCAATGACTCTCCACCCATACGGTATGGAGAAGTCAGTGTGCGCTTCAGGTCTACAATTCGACCTTTCCTCTCCGTACACTCTCCCTCGTCTCCGTTCTCATGCAGGTTATATGTAAAAGAAAGAGTCTCTCATCGCGTACCTCTTAAAAGTTTGTTTATTGGCCCATATCCACAGTACAGTTCATTCTGACAACAACTGTGTGTGTTCCGTGACCGCCGTGATTCTGCAGCATCAGTTTGCGTGTCACCGGAACGTGGCCTGGCGCACCTTGCGTTCCACCTTGGCCACGTTCCGGTGACACGCAAACTGATGCTGCAGAATCACGGCAGTCTCGGTGAACTTGCACGTTAATTATATTTGCACAATTTATTATTGTTGGTAATTGCATTGAGATTTGCCCATAACGGCATTTATCATTAATATTAGAAAAGTATGCAATATATTTGAAAAAGCACACATTTACACTGTTGGCACTTTAAAATGTTATATTTGCACTAGTAATTACTGATGGTAATTGTATTAAGATCTGTTTAACGATACCAGGCAGAGGGTAACTGTCATTATTAGGCAAGCGCTGCTACAACAGGAACACAATCCTGACTGTACCTTTATATTCACCCCTATATTGCACAACCTTTATATTGCAGCTGCAATTAAAACGGTATCTTACCGTGGTGCGGAAGTCTAACCTAAATAAATAGGTAAATTATAGTGTTCAAGGTAAGCAGCAACTCAATCAACTATGATACCATGTGAATAATATATACAAAAAAAGTGACGCTAATTATCAGTAAAGAAAGTGCTTTTGTAATGTGCAAAATGGAGACTCATAAACATAACAAAACCGTGCAAATCAAGACCCATAGTATAAATAATAAATCATCTGAACATCATATACAGTATAATGATCATCAAAGATGACCAATGATCATAATCATCCGTGATTGAGCGACACTGTGCAGGGGTGGCTCTCAGGGTGCAGCCGCTAGATGTTGGGTTTCCTTATGACTTATTAATCAATCCATGATCTACGCTACTTGCTATCACCTATCCTAGATGCGTGGTTCTCTCATGCTTTTATGACCATTATAATTTATGATCCAAGCTATCCGGTTGAGGCATATGCTAAGTGTTGGTGTATGGTGGCGGATTTCATCAATCAATCATGTCTATGCTTGTTTTGCACTTTATGGACTTTTTTTCTAATTATACAGTTTTTATTGTGTTTATTTACCATAGGATTTCACACATTGTTATTTTTCACTGTGCACATGATTGTTTACATATAATGTTCAGATGAATTATATATGATGTTCAGATGATTTATTATTTATACTGTGTATCTTGATTTGCACGGTTTTGTTATGTTTATGAGTCTCCATTTTGCACATTGCAAGAACACTTTCTTCATTTATAATTAGCGCCACTTTTTTTGTATATGTGTATAAATAGTGTTTTATTCTCATTGTTTTGAGGGAGCTCAGTCAATCTCTCTCAAGTCTTGAGAAAGATGGAATGAGCTCCATCAAACAATGACAATGAAACCCTATTGTTCACATTTATCTCCACTGCAAGGCCTGTTAGTGCCTCACCCTGTTTTGGAATTGTATGGATGTTTTTTGGGTGAGCACCCAGGCATTCACCTCACACAGAGTGCGGTGGCTACCCTAGGGACCTTATAAGGAAATATTCATGGTTTGCATTAAAATGATAAATTGCATGGAAACAGTAAAGCTTAGAGGTAATGCTAAGCTTCGAGGGCATGATGTTAATGGGCAAATATGCAAGGGTTATCTAAAATTTCTCTCCCTAGTAGAGGATTGGAAACTGTACAACATGCTGGTAGGTGCTGATCCTGCAACCCCAGATGATGCCTGTTACGGGGAAACGTGTCCACGTCGGGTAACGCAGGAAAGATGGACAATTGGACCTGCCCCAGTTACAGGTCTGCAAGCTTGGACTATCTCGGCACTCAGGAAACATAAAGATTATAATAAAACAATAATTTTTATTCAATTACAAAATATAATAAAACATACATGGTACCAATCGGGTAACACAGGATGTAAGACATCACTACATTGCCTGGCCGAGTTCATGATAGATCTTTTGTGCCATACCGCTTGTGTGTATATTTCTCTTGTAAGTGAAATCTTTTATCCTTTATTAAATTTTTATCTTGCGTACTGCACGATGAGCCTTTCTCTCTTTTTTTGATATATATATCTTCAACATCCTATCACTGGAGTGAGCCAATTCAAACAGTGCGTTGTAACATCTATGGAGACGGTTTAGCTAATCCAGCACACCTGTTCTGAAGCAAGGCTGCTTTGGTGATCTGATCCATCTACTGTGAGGAGTCTCTGGTTCATTCCATGCGCTATTATAATCTCCTATAACTTAGAGATCATGGATGTCCGGTAAGAGGCTAATTTTTACACTTTGAGGACTTGAGTATCACTGCCATTACTGTGATGTGTGTTTATTCACCTGAGAAGAGTCTGATGGACATTTTATGGACTTTTTGTTATTAATGCCATTCACATGATATAAGGATCACACATGCACCGATTTATATCTGCATTGGGGCACTGAATTTTTGATTGATTATTTTTTCGCCACACTATTTTATTAGAAGTTGGGAGAGTGTGGCTTGTTTAAGTTTCAAGTTTGAATTGTCAGTGGGCAGCACAGTCTTGTTTTCTATATTCTGCTGGTAGGTTAACTGGATCCTGAATAAATTAGCCCAAGTATGTATATGTAAGCATGTGAGGTCCCAACCTTAGACTGTAAGCTCCTTGAGGGCGGGGACTGATATGAATGTACAGTATGTAAAGCAGTGCATAGATTGTTGGAGCTATATAAATACCTGTACTAATAAAAATAACATTTGAACCATAGGAAAAAAAGCACAGAACACCAGAAGATTCAAAGCTGTATTAGCATGCAATATTAATAATGGCTATATTTATTCAGAATCCAGAGATATGATATTATCAATGGCAGGGTTCCTATGCCGGCACAGGTCCCAACATTTTTGGAACGTGGTATGCTTTTTTAAACAGCGATACAAAAAAAACAAAACAAGAAAACACAGATGAATAGCTTTTTTTTAAAGTTTTGCTTGATGTTATCAAGGTTTTATAGCTCAGCACAAAGGGGTTAAACATAAAATTGTTGTAAAAGATGCATAGAAACAGGTAAAACAAGATGCTTCCTGCAATCAAACAATGATGTATTATAAGTGTTATGAGTGTTATAACAATACAAAAAAAAAAAATCATACATGACCAATTTTTAAATGAAGTCATCCATTCCAAGGATATGCCAATACAGCTTAAGCTTCTTCCTTCATCTCTGGCACTTTAATCTGCGCTCAAGGTTATGCGACGGCGGCGTGGCCATTAAGCGTTCGCATTCTGATGACCACTCAATCAAGAAAATAATGTGAAATTCTTTATATTAAAACCCACTTAAGGAACCGTGAAAGAATACCACCCACAATGGGAGTCACACCCTCCCGAGTCTTAGGGGTGACTCATTATCAAATTCTGCCGCTAATGTGCCATCCCCAATTCCATTAAAATTCCAGAAATGCATGTCTTTGTTGATGATGATGACATCCACTCATTGGTGACCTGTGAAAATTCAGTTGAAGGTCTTCAAAAGTCACCCCATCTATGGCTGTACAAAGTAAGTTACATATTTACTTTACTTAGGTGTCCTAGGAACAAGCACTCTAGGCCCCAGTGAATTACTTGCACATTCATTGAAATGGCTTTTAAAATTGAAACAAATCAATAAATACCTGCGCAGATGGAGAAAAAAAAATCCTTTTTGGTTGGCATTCCTTTCTTTTTTTTCTTAGGCTATAATCTTCCATTAACTTGGCTGACAATGGCCCAAATTGAATAAACTAAAAGCAATAAGGAAACTATTTTAAGGCAAGGCTATTTGATTGGATGTATTTCTTGATGTATCCAAGCATTGCCCAAAGTGAGTTAACACGCCCTCCTAACCAAGGACATTTTACTATCAGTTGAGAATCCACCACAATATTCTGCATAAAAGAAAATTAAACTTCTATTCACTGTAGAATATAACAATTTATTTCTAAAGGACTTGTAATAACACAACTCATGATAAAGCTGTCTGATCCTAATTTTAATGATGTCTTACAAAAATGATATATTTGCATCAATTATTGTACTGCAGTGGTTGCGGGCTAAGCACTTGTACCCAGGACTCCCTCCAATACCATTTAATGACTGTTTTCTAATCCCTTCTCTCCATGTGCTTATACAGTAATTGTGGCTTCGGCTCAAGTTTTAAATGTTCTCTTTGGTCACACTAGATACTTAGAACTTTGCACAGAAGAGAACAGATCCGTTTTAGCAATAAAGATTATTTACAGAGCTCACGGCATGGCCTTTTGATGGCATAATTAACTGACGGACAAAGAAACATAGAAGAGTGATAGCAGAGAAAAGGCCAAGTGGTCCATCAAGTCTGACTCATTTTTAAATATTTATGCATGTTTTTTAAAATAAAATTTGGGATTTTTTTGTTTTTTATTTAAAGTGATATTAAAGTCTTGTTTTTTGCCGGGAGATCTTGGTCAGCTTGGCATGGCATTATCCCCATTACATTTGACTTTGGCGTCTATGGAAAATCTTGGTCAGCTTGGCATGGCACGGCTCCAGTAACATTTAACATTGGCGTTTATGGAAAATCTTGGTCAGCTTGGCACGGCACTTCTCCCGTAACATTTAACATTGGCATCTATTGAAAATCTTGGTTAGCTTGCATCAAGATTCCTTGACCAAGATTGCACTGCACTGCACATGCGCGAGATTGGCAGGTGCATGCTGGGTAGCCAGCATGCACGGAATTCAGGTAGAAGGACACTGCGGCTTCAGATACCCACACTGGAGATGTGTGCACTGTGCAGGATCTTCACAAAGTTAGAAAACGATCCTGCACAAATAGAAAACTGGGCATAGTTTTATACCTTTGTTACATTGCACAAAGTATAAGTATTCTAGGGATATTTTTATCTTAAAAGTCAAATTTCGGCCGGAACTCCGCTTTAATGCATAGAATGCATCAAGATAAAAAAGCCTTCTGACTTTAGAGCCATTTAAACATTTTGTCTGAGTATAGATCATGTATATCCCAAGCATGTTTGAATCCATTTACTGTTGACAAACTCAATACCTCTGCTGGAAGTCTGTCCCAAGCATTAGCTACTCCTTTATCTCCTACAGAATGTACATATTGAGTTCCTGATATCTGTCCTGATATGTTTTATTCCCCAGACCTTTCACCATTTTTGTTGTCCGTCCCCTAACCTGTTCTATTTTAATAATATCCTTTTGTAAGTGGGGTCTAGAAAAGAGTTATATTTTAAAAACTCAACTCAATATATATATATTTGCTTTAAATAGACTGAGGAAACATTACATCCTTTACAAGATTGCCATTGCTGTTCACGCCTCTTTGGAGAGATGTTCACTCGCCTCCTGATCTGGAGCTATGGAGGCATTTCAGGGAGCTGAACAACAACTTTAGTAAATCAGCCTCTAATTATTCAACTCACCAAAAGATGAACAACATGCTCACCAAAAGAAAAACAACGGGGTTAATTTACTAAAGCCAAATAGACTGCGCACTTTGCAAGTACAGTTGCTCCAGATCTGAGTTTAACCCCTTCCCGCCCACGCACTGCCTTTTTACTGCGGCAGTGTGGATGTATTCCGTGAATCGCCGTAAATAAATGGTGATTTGCGGACGCGCAACTAGGGGGCGAGAGCGCACCGCCAGCGGTGCGCTCTCTTGCCCGCCGCACTCTGCGCCAGTGTGCCTGCGGCTTGGGCAGACCCAATGTCTGCCGACGAGCCACGATGAGCTGCTAGAGGGAAAGAATGGGGAACCACCGAAGTAAACACGGCGGTTCTCCGTTCTGACAGGCGGCATGTAAGAGATCTACTGATCCCTGTCACTGGGATGAGTTAGATCGCTGGTGCCCCTGACAGCCTAGCCCCCTCACAGTTAGAACACGCCTCGTGAACACAGTTAACCCCTAGGTCGCCCCCTGCAGGTTAACCCTTTCACTGCCAATGACATTTATACAGTAATCAGTGGATATTTAAATTTCTGATCGCTGTATAAATGTTTTCGGTCCCAAAAAAGTGTCACAAATGTCCGACATGTCCGCCCCAATATCAAAGTCCCGATAAAAATAGCAGATCGCCGCCATTACTAGTAAAAAAAAAAAAATGTAAAAACTCCAGAAATGAATTCTCATGGTTTGCAACTTTTGCGCAAACCAATCAATGGTTTTGGATTTGTATTTTAGCAAAAAGTAAGAAATATTGTTTTTTTTTTTTTTTCAAAATTGGCACTCTTTTTTTGTTTATATCGGCAATCAGAAATGATGTAGAGGTGACCAAATACCACCAAAAGAAAGCTCTATTTGTGGAAAAAAAGGACGAAATTTTCGCTTGGGTACAACGTCGCACGATCGCGCAATTGTCAGTTAAAGCGACGCAGTGCCGAATCGCAAAAAGTGCTCTGGTCCTACAATGGCAAATCCTTCCAGGACTGAAGTGGTTAAGCTCCACTTTGCAAAGAATACCCAATGGCATGCCATGAAAAAAAAAAAACAGTGTGCTTACTTGCACATAATTGGATAATAGTTTCTGCTCATTTACTAAGCTCTGGAGCAACTGCACTTTGCAAATTCTATTTGCCTTTAGTAAATCAACCCCAATGTATCCACATTATTAAATTAAACAGTTAAGCTTCATTGTAGGCATGTGATTGGGGAGCAGCAGAAATGTGTGTTGGAGTCACAACAAATACTACCCCCCACCCCCTTCAGGCCTGCGGCAAAGTTTGATCGGCATGTAGACATCGCAAGCAGCAATGCCGCCGAATGCTACACATTCATGCACATAGCAAAGCAGTTGTGGTGCATTTGCCAGAAAAAATGGGCTCACAACAGTCAAGGCATCACTTCCTCACCACCTGTCAGTAGCCTCTGAAGCGCGATCTAAACATGGATCAGGCTTCAAAGAAAAGGAAGATTTAGATGCATGTCTTAATCTACCCTAAATGTTATCTGTCATAAAAGAAACACATGCTTCATTAGTCCACAATAGTAATGATCCTTCTTCGATGGAAATCCTTGATGTGCCTTCTGAGGGATGCCACTCTCCTTTGTTAGGATTCATTGCTATGTACACATGCATATGCATGCGCAGACTCTCTGCCTGGCATATTTGGCTTGAACCCATTCTGCCAATGAAGTTCCCATTGAATCAACCAGAGGATTTCCTTCAAGGAAGGATCGCTTACTATTGTGAACTAAAGAAGCATGTGCTCCTATTTCGACAGGTACAGCATATAATTAAGGTCTCTTTCACACTGATGGCAGTGTTAATCTCATTACTGAAAAATAATCCAATGTGGATCACTTTTTAGAGGCGGCTGTGAAGAAGTTTGTAGGCATTGAGGAAGTGGCCACCTCCTGAATGCCTGTTTTTTTTTTTTTTATTTAGCTTGGAACTATTGCACAGCAACTGCAAGCCAGGAGTTTAGCTTGTGATTGCAAGGCAATACTATTGATTTCAATGGACGAGTTTGATAGGCAGGGGCACCTGTCAGACTCAGTATGCCAAGTTAAAAGTGTTGTGACCATGATGTAATGCAATGCAGTCATGGTAAATGCATGTATACTTTTGGCTGTCATATTGGGATTTAAGCAGGCAGTCGAATGGGGTAGTAAAGACGCAGGTCAACTAACAGTTTTTACTGCCCCTTTACCACTTATGTGTATTAGGCCAACGGTTGGATATTCATTGTGGATACATTGTTAATCTTTTGGTGAGCATATTTTTCATCTTGTGGTGATTGTAGGAGTGCCTTACTTGTTGTGGTCCAAAGTTGGCCATACATAGATTAAAATTGGCCTGGTTCAGCAGGGATCCATCTATGGGCAGGCTGATTGTACCCTAGTTGATCCATCGATCGACTTGGGCACAACCAGCCTGTTGGATGTTTTACATGCGATTATTACCATCAGATATAGCCGCTAGCAATCATCATTGTCTTCTGCCAGCTGGGAAGGCTCCCCATGCCCCCTGCTGGCAGAACACAATAGCGCTGTGAGAGGCATTCCCCCATCAACTGTTGATGGAGGAATTAAGCAATTTTCTTCCCTGCCATCTGTAGTTGCAGGAAAGAAAATTGCGTCATCTATGGCCTGCCTAAGAGTGAGATGATTTATTTTAAACGGCCTAACCATGAGCGTCTTTTCCCACCACCATACCAGGCCACCAGAGAGCACAGGTCACCTGTGAAAGCACACACAGAGGCATCTAGACTGGCAGGAATGTTCTCCTAAGATACAAGCACAAATGTGTAAATGGAGGAAATTACTGATGGTTAGATAATTCCTTATACCTCTGCATGTGTCTTTAGTTCTGTCCTCTTCTAGTGATGTAAAAAAGACAGGGACCAGGCAAAACAGACAGGTCACTGCAACCCATCTATTATTGTCCTAGAGAGATAGTAATTAAAGTGATGCTAAACACTGGTTTAAAAAAGAAAATTTGATTCCATTATGCATGTTTAACTAAAAAAAAGTCCCTTCTATTGCTTTCAGCCTCCTCCAAATCTCCAGATACCCTTTTTTTTAGAGGATGGCTACATTCGTTCTCCATGATCTCACTGTATTCAGGAAAGTAGCTTCCCTCTCTTGCTCACTCAAGAGAGGGACCATGGAATTTGTAGTGTGCATAACCATAACCAATATGTCCTGCTTGTTCTAAACCAGTAGTCTCCAAACTGTGGCCCGGGGTTATATTTTATCTTCTGACTCCAACTTTGAGGCATAATTCCCCCCACGGACAGCAACGAAGGGACACAATTCCTCCCAATGACACCAACAATGGGGGACAATTCCTCTCACTGACACCACAGTTTGGGCATTGTTTACTCCCGCTGATACAGGAACATTTTCTATTTCTAATGGCCACAGTCTGGCCCCCTAAAGTCTGAAAAACAGTAAACCGGCCCTTTGTTTAGAAAGTTTGGAGACCCCTGTTCTAAACAAATGGAAGTGATGGGAAAAGGTTCAGGAGCTCACAGTGGAGGTTACAAAGAGGCTAAAACAGAAAGAAAGAAACAAATCATGAAAAATAGATTACAGGGCCATTAAGTAGTGGATGTGTGTAGTGGTACCCCCGAAGGAGCTGCTGAATTATTGTGCCGGGGTCTCCCACTGATTAATCCACAGCCAATTACACAGTATTTTCACACAGCCAGGTGCACACACACTTCCGCTCGTTGACCAGTCTAGGGGATGTGTTTTCATGTTTTATTTGGAAACAAGTATATGGCGCAACACCCTGAAAAAACATATAAATCCCATCAAGTCTTTAAAATAGTCCATATATGGCTGGTATAAGAACCAGCATTAGTAAAAAGTCCCAGCACAAAGGTCAGCCTTCTTAGAACCAGAAGCAAAGTCCTTGTAACACTGGAAAAGAAGAAAAGAGGCGCCTCTAAGTGCAGACTTTAAAAACAGTTTATTAAAACCAACAATTGGCAACTCACATGAGACAGAAGATAAAAGGCACATGAGCAGGTCCTCAAAGGGGTAACATCAGTGAGACGTCCATAGGCCAGGATTCATAGCACCATCATGAACTGCAGCAAGCGTCCCTGTGAGTTGGTAACCGGCCGGAGACAGGGAAATCCTGAAATGAGGCTTGGTTCCGTGGCAGCTAGAGTCCCAGGATGATGACGTCACTGGACAGCGACGCGTTATCCGAGCTGGCGTGCTGCGATTGGTGTGGCAGCCGCGCTCCTTTATCAAGCTATAGGTCAGGACCAAAGGGGTTTGTTTTATGTGCAAAGTAAGGGGCGGGGTGGTACCAATAAAAGAAAAGGGGGATGGTTTCGAGAATAAAACTAAATAACAGAGGGGCCGGAAGAGGGAGGGGAGAAAAGGATGATGAAGGCAAAGGGATATAATCTATATAGTGTGTGTATATGAAACAACATTAACAGTACAAGATACATAGTGCTAATAATAAATTATAAAAAAGTATATATATATCATATGTAACTGAAGGAAAATTCATACCATAACATTAATCAAAATATAAATATCATTCTGATGACCATATTGAAAGCGTATGATAGATAAAACATGGATACAAATTTATATAACCAACAGAAATGTATCTAGTATAAAAACAGAGATCCTGGTAATTATATAGGTCAGCAACCGCCATCAATAAAAAAGGTTTAAAATGTAAAACCCTACCTACTGAGTGTTATATCAGGCAAGATGTGTGCTAGTGTGTGGTAACTTAATACACCACAATGGAGAAAAAAATAAATAAATAAATAAATTATTATTAATTAATTAACACACTACAGGGGTCTAGAGTGCAAAACCCTACCTACTGAGTATTATGTCAGGCAAAAATTGTGCCTGTAAGCGGTAATATAATGCACCACAATATATGTGTATATATACACACATACACACTACAGGGGGTCTATTAATTATTA
>BLSH010511396.1:627742-638741 GCA_018402905.1 Glandirana rugosa | reverse complement strand
TACAGGCTACGTTTAGCGCTAGCGCCGGTAACGATCATTTTTTTTTTTAACAATTTTATGGTCTTTACTTAAACGTCCCCAACATCTGTACCGTTGAAAACATAAAATCGTTTTTCATTCTTTATAACAATAAAAAAAAAAAATATCGCCACTAGTCTTCACTGTGTCTCCCCTAGTTTATGGTGGTTTTCTTTCGAGATAAACTTCCTTTTTTCCTGCGTTTAAAGCAAACCCATGTTGCAGTGTGCTGGCTGTTAACAGTCAATTTCGCCGCGTCACGGCTTAGCGTTTTTCACGAGACCATGATTGCACCCTTTAGGAAGACCAGGCTTAATTGGTAGTAGGCTTTCGAGCCTATACAGCTTGGAGTAAGACAACATGCATAAAGAGGATGATGTGGTCAAAATACACATTTGCCTAATAATTCTGCACACAGTGTACACTTACTGAGATTTTCTTTTACCAAAGACATGTAGCAGAATACATTTTGGCCTGCATGTATAAAGAAATTCGATTTTTAACTACTTAAGGACCAGAAGGATTTCCCACGTTAGTACCAGAGCACTTTTTGCGATTCGGCACTGCGCCGCTTTAACTGACAATTGTCGGTCGTGTGACGTTGTACCCAAACGAAATTTGCGTCCTTTTTTCCTTCAAATAGAGCTTTCTTTTGGTGGTATTTGATCCCCTCTGTGTCACTTCTGATCACCGCTATAAAAAAAAAAAATAACAATATTTCTTACTTTTTGCTAAAATACAAAAGTTGCCATGTCTACAACCCCTGCAAATTCATTTCTGGTATTTTAACAATTTTTT
The DNA here is from genome assembly GCA_018402905.1 of Glandirana rugosa. Classification (NCBI taxonomy): domain Eukaryota; kingdom Metazoa; phylum Chordata; class Amphibia; order Anura; family Ranidae; genus Glandirana; species Glandirana rugosa. Next base: position 637,925 of record BLSH010511396.1, on the reverse strand, counting down.
TTTTTACTAGCAATGGCCGCGATCGCGATTTGCATCGGACATGTCGGACATTTTTGACACTTTTTTGGGACCAATGACATTTATTCAGCGATCAGAAATTTAAATAACCACTGATTACTGTATAAATGTCATTGGCAGTGAAGGGGTCAACCTGCAGGGGGGTGATCTAGGGGTTAACTGTGTTCCCTAGGCGTCTTCTAACTGTGAGCGGGCTGGGCTGTCAGGGGCATAAGAGATCTAAATGATCCCAGTGACAGGGATCAGTAGATCTCTTACATGCTGCCTGACAGAGCAGAGAACCGCCGTGTTTACATCAGCAGTGCCCCGTTTTTCATCTCTGCCAGGCAATTGCTGCTCACTGGCGGAGATCGAGTCCACCTGAATCGTGGCCACACTTCTGTAGAGTGCAGCGGGCACTCGAAAGCCGCCGTTTATAACCGGCGATTCGCGGGCCGCTGTTACTCTGCAGCAGTAAATGTACGCAAGCCGGTCGGGAACCAGTTAATTTTTCTTTATTGGACATGTTTTATAACAGAAAGTAAAAAATATTGTTTTTTTGTTTTTGTTTTTTCAAAATGTATGCTTTTTTAAGTTTATAACACAAAAAATAAAAAAACTGTGGTGATCAAATACCACCAAAAGAAAGCTCTATGTGAAAAAAAATATATAATTTATGTTTGCGTACAGCATTGCATGACTGTGCAGTCGCCAGTTAAAGTAGCACAGTGTCGAATAGTAAAAAATGGCCTGGTCATGAAGAGGTAAGAACTTCCGGATCCAAAGTGGTTAAACACAAGCTTGTACTGGAGGAGGAGACAGGTTAAGATTTACCTTGGCATCATTCTCTAACTTTTCTGGAACCAAAACCTTCTACAGGTCCTACAGATACAAAGCACTACTGGTAAATATACAGCATTTTGCCATATTCATGAATTCCTTAAGATAATGGGTCTCACTCATCTCTATAAACCACCAAGGAACTTGCCATAACAAACATTCATGTTGAGTATTTGCATATGAGCATTGCCACTGAGTGACGATCTGTTCTTTTGGCAAGATTTAAGCCTAGCTGTGAGGTTAGTGTTAACTGAAGTCCAGTACAAGTTCTATATGAGGATGTTCTATTTTAGTTCAATGTCTGTCAGCTGGAAGAAAAAAAACTCTCACGAATGCAAAAGTTGAAAAACCCAAACCCCATAACTTGTTAACGCCAAATCTGTTAAGTATGAGGATCAATTTCACTGTTTATTTTGTAATTCTCCCTGCAAGAAGTCATGTTGAATAATGGTTCACCCTGGGAACTGATTTTCAGTGTGGGGCTATCATTGATCATCTGCTAAAAATGTTATCACCTGTCATGTTGATCCTCGCCTTCAATAGTTTATGAGTCAATGACCCAGAAAACAATATTTATCTCAAGTCTTACTTCACTTTACACTAAGGGTTGCTTTGTGCATAGCTATCCATCCTGTAATCCATTCTGCGTGAATGGGGGCAACATTAAATGTTACCAAGCTATTTGTTCTCCAGGTTGAATGTTCTTAGAAAAGAGAATAGAGTGGATCAAGAATATTACACATCATGGCCACTAGATGGAGCTTATAGCAAGAATATAAGTACTTATTTACAATGATCATCAGCATCATCAGGTGGTCATATTATGGTATTTTCCTGACTTGCTCTTTTCTGTATAATTCAGCTCAGCTGCTGCAGGGAGAGACACTTTGTTTCTGTAATTGCATCCCTGCAGCATCGATCATCCTCCCTGTCCTGCCTACATCTGATACCCACTGCTGCCCAGGCCCCCTATGTGCCCGGGCCCAGTTCAAGAGGACTGGTGGTACCCCCTTATCAGTGGCGCCGCCCACGCTGCTGATCTCTGCTGACTTCACAAGCTATAGTAATTGAAAAATCTTCAGCATCCAACACTTCCAGGAGCATTGGATACCTGTGGTTGCTTCCTCAAGACCCTACAGTACATCACTACAGGATACAGGAGAGACAAAGGGGATTGCTAAAGGAACCACAGAGCACAGCAGGGAACCAAGCATCTGACACATTTAAATGTGTTTTGGATTCTGAAGAAGTATCAGCAAGCATGGCTTTTGGAGCAACACGAAGTATGAAATCCTTTTCCTTCCATGGATACCTTTTGATTATTCGATTCAGAATGTCTCTAAACTCAAAAACAAAAACTGTATTATAGTGCAGTTTATCAGTCCCTAGATGTGTTGGCTGCATTTGTTTCCTTTTTACTTTAAAGGGGTTGTAAACCCTCTGGGTTTTTCACCTTAATGCATTCTATGCATTAAGGTGAAAAACATCCTTTAGTGTAGCAGCCCCCCAGAGCCTCCCTTTTACTTACCTGAACCCTGTCTTTCCTTTGCCGGGGACGAGCCCACCCGCTCCAGCCATTGTCTTTGGTCCTGATTGGATAGATTGATAGCGGCACAACCATTGGCTCCCGCTGCTGTCAATCAAATCCAATGACGCAGGAGCCGGGGCGAGGCTGAGTCCTGCTGTCTGTGTTAATAGACGCAGCAGCAGGACTCGGGAGCGCGCCCACACGAGTGTCCCCAGGGAAACGCTTCCCTGTGGGGGCACTCGATGTGGAGAGGAGCCACGAGCGCCACGGAGGGACCCCAGAAGAGGAGGATTGGGGCGGTAAGTATAACATGTTTGTTATTTAAAAAATCACTTTAAAGGTGAATTGCAGATATAGCAATGTTTACATAATTACATTGCTCCAGCTTGGACCACTGTAGGTACAAATATGACATATCTGTGGGATCCCCATGGGAGCTTGAAATTACTGTAGTAAGCACTGCTATACAGTGATTCCCACTTGCTTCTTGGGGTGACCTGCTGCATTGTGAAAACAGGAGGTCACTGGCTTGGCATGATCGCCATTCAGGAAACATTTTGCATTCTCTCAATGTAGGTGATGTCACAATGTCCACCTTGTTCCAGGGATGTCACACGACCTAGGTCCTGAAGAAGAACTATGTGTCACTTTTCTGAAACTAGGTGAGCACCACAGCAACCTCTTCTGTATAGCTTAGTGACACTCTACATAAAAGGAAACAAAACAGTTGCTCATGGAGCTTACAATCTAAAAGGGAGGGGGAAGTAGTACAAAAAACAGTTGTGAGGGATGAACTGATGGAGAATGTCGAAGTACAGTTTTATGTGGAAGACGGTTAGGCCTGCATGAAGAGATGAGCTTTCAGGGATCACCAAAAGATGGACAGAGGAGAAGATAACCAGACAGATTGGGGTTGAGATTTCCAGAGAATGGGAAAAGCTCTGGAGAAGTTCTGATAGATAGCATGGTAGGTGGTGACAAGGGAGCTAAAGAGCAAGAGGTCCTGGGAGGAGCACTAAAGACAATTTGGGTGATATTTCGAGATGAGTTTGGTGATGTACCTGGGGCCAGAGTTGTGATTGGCTTTGTATATGGTTTGTATGCTATCATAGGTGCTGGACTGTATTCATAACTGCTGGGAACTGTTTGAAAACATATTGCAACAGTTAATATGTAACCTATTTTTACACTTTAGTAAATGTTCTCAAATGCCACTACAATTTAAGCAAAGTGCAATAGTCAGTGGAAGGGAACCTGTAATGTACCACTAAGGGAAGACAAGAATGTGCAAAGCCAAACTTCCTAAACAAATGGCCAATTTACTATCCTTCAAAAGTGCACTGGTATCAGTGGGAGTAAACAATGCCCCATGGTATTAGGCGCAGTAATAGTCCCCCATCATTGGTGTCAATGGAAGGAATAGTGCCCCATTGTTGGTGTCAGTGGGAGGAATTGAGCCCCATCATTGGTGTCAATTGGAGGAATAGTGCCCCATTGTTGATGTCAGTGGAAGGAATGGTGCCCCATCATAGGTAGTAGTGGGAAGCACAGCGCCCCGTTGTTGGTGTCAGTGGAAGGAATAGTGTCCAATCATTGGTATCAAAGGGAGGAATAGTATCCCATCATTGGTGTCAGAGAGAGAACTAGTGCCTTATTGTCGGTGTCAGTGGCAGGAACTATGCCGCACTGTTGCTGACAGCAGGGGAAATAATGCCCCAAGGACCAGATAAAAGCAAGCAAAGGGATGCATCCAGCCCCAGGGCACAGTTTGGAGACCATTGGTCTATGGTACTCTATTGTACACAGGGAGAGCAGCTCTTGGTGAACATCTGGGACAGAACAGATCTGTCTTTTCATTTTGGGTGTCTTGGGTAACTGTAAAGCCCCGGCTGTATAGTAGGGCCATGAGTGGCAGATAAAGTGAGCTTTTCGATTTGTGAAATAAAAAAGTGAAAAAGAATGAATAGAAAACTATCTTTATTGCATACATTTACTAGAATACATTTCTGCTTACTAACTGCTCCACAAAGCTACATGATGTCAAACGTGAGAAGTCCACTTTTACTTCATATTTTCATTCAGTTGACACATTAAGTGAGTAATATTTGAAGTGTGAACCCTGCAACCCAGGAATTCCCTGCTATATTTGTTTAGCCATCTTCCATTACTAGTACTTGTAATGATATTGTATCCTAGTTTGAGCTGCATGGTATATTTACACTGCAGACGGAACCTGTTGCATATTTTGATTGTAATACTGAGCCTGGGCTACCTATGCCATATAACAATAAATAGAAGCCGCTTTGGAGTTCAGCCATTTCCTAGTGAAAAACCTTTTGTAACAGCTACAGCATCTTATTGGAATCTTGTGTCAGGACCCCCTCCTAGTCAATCTATCATATCCATGTAAGGGGAGAAGCTGGGCCTTTCTGTCACAGAAAAAAAATCTCTAAATAAATGGTGTTCACAAAGTAAAAAGTATTTACATCTTACAGCATGGCTTTATCATGGAACAGAAACACAGGGACTAGATACAAACGAGTGCATACACTTACATGAGGAGGGTACTTCTTCTGATTACTTTACACACACTATAACGCTGCAGTGACACCTGCTGGATAGATAGATACAATGCACACAGTACATATAGTTCACTGTATATAGTAGCATTGCTGTTGCTTTTCCAACACCCCTTCTCAACAGCATGTGCTTTGTCAAATTATATTCAGCTTCTTTTGGAAGGCTTGGTGAATGCATCGGCAGTCATCTCCTCTGATGGGCAATATTGAATGTCAATAACACCTTGTTCTTGATTGTCCCTCAGTAGGTTATACTTGACATCAATTTGTTTGGTCCTAGGATTGACCCTCTCTGATTGCGTAAGATTTCTTCAACCCTGGTTGTCTTTAACCAGTTCCTGACCGCGTGCCGTGTTTTCACGGCGGCAGTTGGGATGCTGAGCGCGAATCGACGTAAAAAGGCGTAGATCTGCGAACAGCCGCTAGGGGGCGCACGCGCGCGCCTGCCGCACTCCTGAGGAGTGTGCCCGCGGCTCGGGCGGACCCGATGTCCGCCGGCGAGCCGCGATGAGCGGCCACAGGGAAAGAACGGGGAACCGCCGATATAAACACGGTGGTTCCCCGCTCTGTTAGTGGGGGCATGAGTGATCTACTGATCCCTGTCACTGAGATCAGTTAGATCTCTCATGCCCATGATAGCCCAACCCCCCCACAGTAAGAACACACCCAGGGAACACAGTTAACCCCTAGCTCTCCCCCCCAGGTTAACCCCTTCACTGCCAATGACATTTATACAGTAATCAGTGGACATTTAAATTTCTGATCGCTGAATAAATGCCATTGGTCCCAAAAAAGTGTCAAAAATGTCCGACATCTCTGCTGCAATATTGCAGTACCGCTAAAAATCACAGATCACTGCCATTACTAGTAAAAAAAAAAAAAAAGAAAAAAACGCCAGAAATGAATTCTCATCATCCGTAAACGCGGCCACTTTTGAGCAAACCAATCAATAAACGCCGATTGTGATTTTTTTTATCACACATATGAGGAAGAATATAAATCGGCCAAAACCGGTGGAAAAAAATGTTTTTTTATATTTTTTTTGGGATTTGAATTTTAGCAAAAAGTAAGAAATTTGGGTTTTTTTGCAAAATGGTCGCTCTTCTTTTGTTTATAGCGGCGATCAGATATGACGCAGAGGGGATCAAATACCACCAAAAGAAAGCTCTATTTGTGGCAAAAAAAGGACGCAAATTTTGTTTGGGTGCAATGTCGCACGACCGCGCAATTGTCAGTTAAAGCAACGCAGCGCCGAATCGCAAAAAGTGCTCTGGTCCTAAAGCTGGAAAACCTTCCGTTGGTAAGTGGTTAAAAATGGGAATTGGTTTTGACATGTCTATCCTAATGTCCACAAAAAGTTGACAAATCCATATCGCTTCTTGACATGCGTATGCTGCTGCAATGTACTCTGCTTCAGTTCAGATAGAGCGACAGTTACTTGCTTTCGACTAGACCAACTTATAGTTCCTTCTCCATATTGGAATATGAATCCACTTGTGGATTTGCAGTCTGTACAGTCTCGGGTCCAATCAGCATTAACATATCCAACCAGTTTTGGATTCGAGGTTGCTGGTAACCGTAACTTCATCTGAATTGTTCCTTTGAGGTACTGCATCACTCTTTTTTCACTGCGTTCCAGTCACACTGACAGGGAGCTGAGACTTTCCTGCATAGTATGCCCACTGCTGCATTGTGTCTGGTCTTTTCACAGTGGCAACATAGCAGCTTACCGATTGCTCTTTGATACATGTCATTGTTGTGTAGCAAGTTTTCTGCTTCATTGCTCTTTTGATAGCCTGGTTCCATAGGAGTTTTCACTTTCTTTGCATCCTGCATATGGAATTGTTCCAAGATTTCTGAGATTTTCTGAGATTGGTTGAGAAGATAACTTCCATCTTATCCTCTCTATTTTGATTCCCAGATAGTAGCTAATGTTCCCTAGCACTTTCATTTAAAGTTTTCTTTAAGCTTGTGAACTATCTGATTGTAATCCCCTTCTTGTTTGAAACAAGTTATAATGTCATCGACATAAATAAGGGTGTATATCCACCTGTCTCCTTGATTCCTGGAGTAGAGACAGGGGTCTGCTTTACTTCTTGAGGATCCCTCTCTAGTAAGCACTTCACTGACTTTCTCATTTCACATCCTTGCAGATTGCTTAACTACTTTCACACTGCCTACCGTATATTCATGGCTGCAGTGGGTCTGCGTCCCGCGAATCGCCGTAAATAAGCGGCGATCTGTGGGTGGCCGCTAGGGGGCGGCGGCACGCACACGTCCGCCGTACTCCTGAGGAGTGTGCCCGCGGCTCGGGCGGACCCGATGTCCGCTGACGAGCCGCGATAAGCGGCCACAGCAAAAGAACAGGGAACCGCAGATGTAAACACGGCGGTTCCCCGCTCTGTTAGTGGGGGCATAGGAGATCTACTGATCCCTGTCACTGGGATCAGTTAGATCTCTTATGCCCATGGTAGCCCAGCCCCCCCCCCACAGTTAGAACACAGTTAACCCCTTCACTGCACCCTGCAGGTTAACCCCTTCAATGCCAGTGACATTTATACAGTAATCAATGGATATTTACATTTCTGATCGCTGTATAAATGTCATTGGTCCCAAAAAAGTGTCAAAATGGTCCGACATGTCCGCCCCAATATTGCAGTACCGCTAAAAATCGCCGCCATTACTAGTAAAAAATTTAAAAAAATAAAAACCCCAGAAATGAATTCTCATCATCCGTAAATGCGACCACTTTTGCGCAAACCAATCAATAAATGCAGATTGCGATTTTTTTTACCAAAAATATGAGGAAGAATATAAATCAGTCAAAACCGATGAAAAAAAATGTTTTTTTATATATTTTTTTGGATTTGTATTTTAGCAAAAAGTAAGAAACACGGGTTTTTTTGCAAAATTGTCACTCTTCTTTTGTTTATAGCGGCGATCAGAAATGAGGCAGAGGGGATCAAATACCACCAAAAGAAAGCTCTATTTGTGGGTAGAGGTCTTCCTTAATGTCTCCTTATAGGAAAGCAGTTTTAATGTCTAGATGTTTCACTTGCATGCCCTTCCGGGCTGTAAAGCTAGGAAGCGTTCTGATGGTGGAGTGTTTTACGACGGGAATCGTAATCTTCACCAAATTTCTGGGAGTTACCCTTGGCAACTAGTCTGGTTTTGTACTTGTGGATATTACCTTCTGCATCTGACTTTACTTTGAAACTGCACTTACTATAGTTTTGCGGTTTGGAGGGAGTTCTGTGAGTGTCCAGGTTTTATTTTCTTGAAGTGATTTTAATTCTTCTTCTGCTGCCTCACTCCAATTATTGGCTTCACGTTTCTGCAATTTTGCTATGTCTTCCCATAATGTTGGTTCAAGTGTGCTGTGTGTTTTGACAGTGTATGGCAGCTTGCGGGATGGTATCCCCTTTGGATCTTCTGACTTCAGACATTTCAGCAGGATCTGGTGGGGAACTTGATTTAGGTATTGTGAGTTCCAACTCTTGTTCTGACTCCTGCACACTTTGGTCAACCTTTTCTTCTAGTTTGCTTGGCATATTCACTTCACAGCTTTCAGGGATCAGTGTCCCTGGTGATGGGTTTTCATAAAAAAAAACAAAAAAAAAACACTATGGCTTATTGTCACTTTATCTGTCTTTGGGTGTAGGATAACCCTTAGTTTACTCACTGTAGCCTACTAAAATGCCCTCTATGGCTTTGTTCTCCAGCTTGGATCGCTTTTCACTTGGAAAATAGGCATATGCTTTACATCCAAACACTCTGATGTGTCCTATGCTAGGCTTTGATCCCTGCCACATTTCAAATGGAGTACGTTTAATTGGTCTTGAGGGTAGTTTGTTGGTAGGTTGCAGTCATGACTGCTTCTCCCCAGTACTTGTGAGCTAGGTTGGCATCCGACAACATGCATCTGGCCATTTCTATAAGACTGCGATTTTTTCCTTTCTGGTACACAGTTTTGTTCAGGAGTGTAAGGTGTGGTTGTCTGGTGTACTATTCCTTGTCTCTTCAGGTATGAGGCCACTTCTTTGCTTATGTATTCTCCACCATTGTCAGTGCATATTATTCCTGGTTTGCATTTAAATTTGTTGCTAGACATGGAAACAAACTCTTGAAGTTTCTCTGATGTTTAATTCTTGTGTTTAATCAGATAAGTAGTTGTGTACCTGGAATAATCATCAATGAAAGTCAGTAGATATCTGTTCCCGCCTGATGTGGGAGTTTTCATTGGACTGCATACGTCACTGTGTATGAGCTGTAGGGGGTAGTTTGTTTTTCTTTGAAACACCTATGGAAGGGGAGCACGTGTTGCTTTTGCTTCTATACAGCACTTGCATTTCATGAGCACTTTGCAAGGCATTATTGTCAAATCTTCTGATAAGCCTCTCTTTATTATGTCCTGTAGAGCTTCTGGACTCCTGTGTCCCTGCCGACTGTGCCATAAGTGAATACATTTGCTGTGTAGGTTATTAGAAGATATATTGGCTTGCTGGTCTGTGATGATGAGCCTGTATAGATGATCATCCAGTTTTCCTTTTGCGAGGAATTGCACATTATTGTGAATTGTGCATTCATCACCCTGGAACTTAATTGTGAGACCGTTGTTTGCAAGATTTTTCACTGATAGAAGGCTGCCTTCTAGTTATGGAACATACAGCACTTTCTTTACAAGGATACTGTGCTTTATATGTGGTGTAATGCAGTTCAGAAAGCCCTGGAGATTGTTTGCCCTTTTCGTAGTGTAGGCTTCCATTTCCGGTCCCGAAAGACTTGACGTAATGTGGTGTATATTTCGTGTCATAGGAACATTTCTTTCACGACATACAAGGTATTGATCTTCCGTCGGAAGATAGTCACTTTTTAGAACGTTTGTTGCCAGAGTGTTAATTCAAGGTCCCACTACTTACGTGTTAAGTGTTATTACACGTTAAGGAGCGTTTTCCTTTTGACCTACTAGTAGATATGTCCGAGTAGTAGTGTCTGGTCGTTCGGTTATATAGAAGATTATTGGATGTGTCGTTTACATAAGTGAATACCGTGTCAGCCGTCCCTGTGTCCTCAGGTCTTCGAGATGTCCTGTATTATTTCTCTCCGAATAGTCTTCTAAACTGTTATTACGGAACGTTTCACGAGTACTTTACGTTCACGACATATCTTCGTTTTCGTTGTGCACGAGGGGAAGGTTCTAGCCTTCTCGTGTGCAGACTTGAGGTCAGTGGAACATTAG
>BLSH010511396.1:606615-620353 GCA_018402905.1 Glandirana rugosa | reverse complement strand
ACGTTTCTATAGTTACAATTACGTGTAAATATATAAAACTCTATTCGTGAAATATATACACTATCGCGACTCGTGCAGGGAGTGTGTTGTGAGATTGGTTTTTTAAAAGCGATAAAAGTGTGATTTCAAGGAGGGACGGTTACAAAGGGTTAACCGGTTTCGCCATTAGCTAGGGTAACCTACGAATCGTGAATCCTCCTTGTCTCTCTTCTGTGTGCCGGCGCCCTCCTCGCCTGTGGCCTCCGCGACAGCCGTAGGGCCCTCTCCTGTGGTGTCGGACGGTTAGGATCTAGCCCACCCACGACGCTGTGGTAGGAGTGCTTTCCCCCCCCCCCCCCACCTCTACAGTCACAGTGCGGCGCCAGACGGCCCTCCCCCACCCCCCCACAACCACAGTCACAGTGTGACGCCAGACGGGTCTCCCTGACATCTCCACCCCCCCCCCCCCCTTTCGTGAGGATGGTGTCGCAGCACCCACCCGATCTAGGATTGGCAGGCTGTGGTGTCCTCTCCCGGGATGCCGACAGCGCCTCCGGTGTCCGCTCCTCCCGCGGCCGTGTGTCTTCTCTCTGTTCCTCCTAAGTGCTAAGCATCCAATGGGATCGATTACCGCTTTGGCCAATTGGGAAACATTGGCAGGGAGGAACTTTAGTGTGAAAATAGCGAAAATTTTTTGGTTAGAGTGTTGTGTGAGGGACGTGCTCAGCGCTATCACATATATAAAGTGCTTATCTCAAAATATATAAATGTGCATTAACATTGATATCTTTGCATACACATAAATTAAATCTAATGTTGCTGCTCAAGACATAAATGGCTTTCTTATTTAAATCCTCTGTGGCTCAAGGCTGGTCACAGGTATTTGATATATATATATATATATATATATATATATATATATATATCTCAGTACAAGCAATGTTCAATTTATGAGTCCAAAGCAATAGTGTATTTTCATTCAGTCCTCAGTCATTCAGGTGTCTCTTTCTTGTGCTGCTAGTGACTATACCAGGGGTAGGGAACCTGCGGCTCTCCAACTGTTGTAGAACTACATTTCCCATGAGGCATTGCAAGGCTGATGGATACAATTACTCCCAGAAGCATGATGGGAAATGTAGTTCTACAACAGCTGGAGAGCCACAGGTTCCTTACCCCTGGACTATACCATCCTTCCTCAATTTGCATGTGGTATTTCAACAGATATTGGTGAACTTGTGACTTTTTCTTAATCGTGCTCCTATGGGTGCTCTAGTCTCTCATCTGAGTATGCTAGGGCTTTTTCACATAAAGGTTTCTTTGGTGGGGAGTTGTGATACCGTTCTCTCACCACTGGGGGTCACCCTATGCTCCTGTGGGGCCCTCTTGCTTCCTTAGTTGCTTCTCATCTCTCTGGTTATAATGGTGACATACATGGAAAGGGGTATAATAATCCAAATATAATACCGTTTACACTTACATTAAAAAGCCCCCTATTGGCTCTGCTCCACGAGCTGCGAGCTCGTCTTGTATAGCTATCCCCATTGAAGAAGTCACGTGATGCGTGACGTAACGCGTAGGCCGTGAGCGGAGGTGACCGGAATTTACGTTCTATACAGCACCAGCATGTTAACTGTGGGCACCAAGCTGTGACAGCTTGCGGCTTCACAGCTGGGTGCCCACTGTACATGCGCAAGTGGCGCTGAGCCTTGAGAATGGTCCCCTTGTCTTCTGCCACCTGTGGCGTGTCCTTAAAGACTGGGGGGAGGGTGGGGGGGAATATAACTTCTGCTTTGGATCGCCTAGGTGATTGGAGCGGAAGTGGGAGCTGGGTATCTGTCAAAATCAGGTACCCGCTCTCCCTCCTCTCCCCAAAAGTGCCATTAAGCTTCCTTAAAGTGGAACTCCCCCTTTTGGGTGGAGCTCTGCTTTAAGTTGGTCCAAGCTGGACCAATGTACCTATGTCTTATATATCCATACCTATAATTCTTCTTTAAACAACTCACCATGTTAAAGTAAACCTACTGTATAGTCTAAATATTTCATTTTCCTAAATCCAGGTCAAGTGAGCAGTGCCAACGCATTGGTCATGCATTGTCTGCCTAAGCAGTATGAGGGTGCGCTACTTAGTCAAAGTCAACCAATCAGTGCGAAACAGAAAAATAAATTGCATTTTCTTTTTTTAAATCCGCATACCCATTCATCCAGTGAATCTGCATGTATATTCATTCCGTGTGAATTGAGTAAATAGTAGATCGTGGACAGGTGACTGGTAGATCGCAGTCTGGGCTTGCTGGCCCACCATTCCAGGGCATCACACATACAATGCAGAGGGACTACTTGTAAAGTTGAAGCTGTAGTAGGTAGCAAGAGCCGCATAAACCGATGCCTCCTCTGAGTGATACCAACTGCACTCCACCTCTTATCCCGGCTAGTGGTCTCCAGAGTGATGCCAGCAGCAGGAAAGAAGATGGAAAAGCGATCTGAGTGTGTTTGACAGGTGATGAGGAGGCAATATGTTGGCAACTCACTACCTAATTTAAAACCAATGATTGCCGTGTAATGCACGTGATTGCGACACAGTAGTGCAAAATTAGAGGCTTAGAGCAGGTGTGGGGAGGCAACACTGTGCCTGGTGATCTTTGACTTCCAACCATGTTGTTCAGGTAGATCTTCATCTCTTTAAGGTTGTCTACTCCTGTTTTAGACCTTTCTTTCTTCTGAATGAATGATGTTTTTTATGGGCAGTAGTAAAATACCACATTTTGGCCACTAGATGGCCCTGAGGAGGATGGGAAATACATATATCTTTCAAAAAAGAGATACAATGTAACGATTTTATAGAGCGCTAGAGCAGTGGTTCTCAACTCCGGTCCTCGGGACCCACTAACAGGCCAGGTTTGCAGGATAACTGAAATACATCACAGGTGATATAATTTGCTGCTCAGTGATTGCAGTATTCTAGTCTGCATCTCCCCAAGGCAATAGTTAAAATCTGGCCTGTTGGTGGGTCCCGAGGACTAGAGTTGAGAACCACTGCGCTAGAGGGAACCAGTAAATAATTGTAATGATTATACATTCAAATTTGTTTGACAAGTGGCTGTTTAAATTTGTTATAAATAGACCCCTAAGAATTCATTTAGGAGTATTTCTTAATAAAAGTACTATCCTTTTTGGACTCTAAGCAGTCAAATATATTCTGGTTCCAGCAAATTTGCCAAAAATTATTTGTCACATTTTTTCTCAATTATTAGTTTCACCATTTATTTCTTACCTATATCAATCTGCAAAGATAAAGCAGAAAGCAATTAAGTTGTAGGACTAAAGCGTAGGCGCATGGCATTAGATTCATAAGCACTCCAGGAACCTCAAACCTTAGGGAACTCAAGTATGCATGTATTTGTCAAGACCTGGACCATCCTCTTTTGCTCCTGAACTATTGGTCAATAGGTTGGTCCATAAGAGTGATGGGCCAGCTCTTGCCACTTTGCATCTTAGTGCAGCCTAGGATTTAGCATGTCTGTGATTTATTCCCACAACCAGGTTAAAATGTTTGAAGGACACCCCCAATTTTAGTGAAATTGTCCTTTAAATGTTCCTCCCATTCCCCTAAATGGCAACAACCTACCTAAATACTTAGCTCCAACCCACTGTGAGGCTCTGCCTGGAACTGCACAGCCAAGCAAAAAAGTCATGCTCACCTGAGGCTATTCATTAGTATGGCTGGTCTGTTCTCATGACAGCCCCTAATTATCTAGAGGAGTAATGCTCCAGCCATACAAATGAATAGGGCATGTGGCGCATATGCAGTAGGAGCTAGACACAGCCAGGGTTGTACATTGAAGAACTCAGGAGAAGAGCTGAAGGTAATTACTTAGGTAGGTAGTTGCCACTTAGATTGAGTGGAATATTTAAATGACAGCTTCACTAAAGGAACCCTCGAAGGAGCTGCTGGGTGTTAATGGGCGTTTCTAGCCTGTCCAGCAGTAACAATTTCATTCTTGTACCTAAAGAATGTGTGGGTAGGAGCAGCATGGTGGTGCGACGGTCCAGTTGCAGGAAACAGACATTGTATTAAAGTTGGAGTTCACAATTTACAACAAACCCGGCGGGACACTCACAGGATGTGCCAACAGCGTCTGTCTTGTGGGGTGGAATGTGGCCTTGCCAGTCCGTGCTCAAATGGGGAGGCTTACAGAAAGGATGGCGTGTTCCTATCCTTTCCCTACTCATCTGGAACCTCTCCCTACCACTGTTTACTGTCCCTCCATATGGGTAACATGTCCCTACTCTAACCACATGCTAAATGCACGCGAAGCCTAGGAGCCAAACCTTAAATAGGTTCTGCCTTACCCAAGATGGCCACCTGAGTCAGATGTGGCTCCTGCATCCAATTGGATAGCTCCCTCAGTTACCCAGGAAACCATACAGGAACCATGTTCCACTTCACTTCATCTCCATCTGCAATGCCGCTGCAGTCGAGCGCCCCCTGCAGCGAAGAAAATAGACTGCACCTGCCTACACACATTTTACCGAACAAAGAGCAGCAATCACTAAATAGGCCTCCACTCCATTAGTCTTTGTCTGGTGAGAATGTATTTGGGCACCTCTGGGGGAGTGAGGGTTAGGGTGCATGGGATTCCTTCCTCACCAAAGAATATAAGGAGGCAAAATAACAATACATTTAAAATACAACCTTGTAATACTAAATTTAGAGTAGAGGATCTCCTGCATATGACAAGGGTGGTACAGTGTAGCTGTCCTTTGCATGACTGACAAGTGAACTTTTAACAAGGTGACCCTAAAGATCTGTGGTCAAGGGAGTGACAACGTAACAGCGTCTATTGTGGTCTGCCATTAGTCACTAGGAAGAGCATTACTCATAAATCCTTTGACATCTTTAAGATGGGCTATACATTATGAAGAATCTCAGAGTTGGGTTAAATGACAAGAACATAGCTATGTTTACATGAGGGGGGGATTCCTCTAGGTTACCATATGGAGGGTCGCGAGCAGGGCCGAAATTTTCCATTATCCGAGAAAACCCCTTTAAGCGAGCCTATTCCAATTTTCCAAAACACAGTTCAATTTGTCCATCCACGCCCCTTCTGAATTAGCTTCCCGAGTTCCTATTATGTAAAGAAATCAGCGTGAAGTGTAAAATATTCCCCTTGGCTGTAGCTTCATGTGTGTTACATTATCTGCAACATGACGAGGGGCGATTGATGTAATCTGATGTTCACTAGAAGGACGAAGTCTGGCAGACAGCTTCAAGCTTTGTTTGGCCTGATGGTTTCTTCTCCGCTGACTGCTGTTTGCGTGTAATATTTTCCATCAGGAAGACATTATGTGAACTCCGGCAAAATCAATTTTTCTTTTTATGTTTTAATGTGAAACAACTTTATCCGCAACGGGGAATGAAACTCCTGTTCTGTGCCGTCTTTTGGCAGCTTGTATTTCATGGCACACTTATTTGGAGAGAATGTTAACCCTGAGGAGCCCTCTTCCCATTAGATGACAGTAACAAGAAGATTTAACAAACCATGACATTGAGCTCTGGATATTACTGTCAGTGGGATGTGATTTTCATTCAAAGGACAAATGTATGCATAGCCAAAACATGTTTTTTCCAGTTTTGAATCGAGGAGGGAAGGGTTTGAACCTCTATCGTGCTTTTATTGCTGTTTGTGCCCCCAATGGGCTGATTCACCCTTATTATTTGTCCTAGTAACCATTGTCACTAAGACAGAAAAGGGAAAGCACCATTTTATAGTTGTCACCACAAAGGATTAGGTATTAATAGATATCTTCCAATGGGGATTATCTGTTCAGCTAACATCAGTCTAGCAAAAAAATTCCCTTTACTTAATGTAGTGTTTGCAGGACAAGAAGTAAAATCTTCCCAGTGGGACACAGATAGCTAAAAATAAACTGATAGAGATTTAACCCTTCTCTACAATATCCAAAATGAAAAATGCATTCATGTAACCTTGTTTGGACTTTTTGCTCCGCATACTGGTGCTAAAAATGTCCTTAGAATAGGAGGATCTGGACTGGGATTTCTCTGGAGACCATCGAACAGCAGAACTGAGACACTTTAGCCCACTGTTGCAAGCAGCAGGTGGAGAGCCAATGCTGGGGAAAAGTGATGTCAGAGCAGGGCAGACTGTGCTGTGTAGTAGGCATAACCAGGAACTGTGTAGAGCACTTATTGAAAGCCACGAGTGGCTTCTGTGAAGGTATTTGTGGTTCGTGAGGAAAAGCTGTAGTGTACAGACAGCCTGCAATAAGTTTGCTGTGCACAGAGCCTAGAGAAACTCTGCTGCATCCTGCAGAGAGGAGAGAACATCAAAAGACCTGCTCAAACATGAGCTGAGAACCCCATAGAGGGAGAAAGAATAGGCTTGAAAGGGGAGCCCCTTAGGGTAGTGAGACCTTTCCTTCCTGGCCACTGGGGGAAGACCTGTAGTCTGATTGTTGACCGGAGAACACTTATCCATAACCAGTGGTGAGAAGCCTCTGGACTCTCTGACATAGACCCATCTTGTTGACGTTGTGCAGATTTGCTATAGTCACTCCATTATTGTGGGTTACAAAATACACTCCGTCACCTTGCTGATCCAAGGTACAACGACAAAATGCCTTACTATTCCACGCCTGGACCTACATACAATTGCATTTCCCATGTTTCCCTATTGCTTGATTCTTCCAGGAGTTAAACATAATATAAGCTTCATTCGAGAAGTCTCCAAGCTTTTACAAGGTTGAGGACAAACAGAATGCTTCCGTGGGTGAAAAATGTAAGCAGTTTAGTACAGTCTCTTCCTTTATTTCATGCCTGTCTAGTCTCCCTAGGGCCATGCCTCTCTCCCAAAGGCAGTGTTTCCCTTTGGACAAATATGGAGAATGGGGGGTCTATGATTTGTAAGATTTCTGGAGCAACAAGCTTTTGCCATCAGTGGCAGTCCATATCCCTACCCAACTCATTCCCAAAGAGCCACATACATTGTCAGTAACAGTACCTGTGATTGGTACGTGAGCAGTCACAAAAGTTCAAAACAAGTGAAAACATTTGGCATGCATAACCTCAACAGGCCATAGCATGGGCAGCAAGTATTTATGAACAAGTACTCCAATGGCCAAATTAGGAAGCCGGAATCTCACTAAGATGCAGTGTTTAAAGGCTATTGGACAACCTCTATAACCACAACATGAACAAAAAGTGCCTGTTGATTTTTGGAAAAGCCTGCAACTTGTTGAGCAGTGATTGATTGTTAATGTGATTGTAGAGAAATAATCTTTTTGGGCAAAGTTACAAAATTTTGCAGTACAGACCCCATTGTGAACCGATAAAGAGTCTGAAGGATCTCCAGTTGACATATTTTCAAGACAAATTGCATTTATGAAAACTTAGTACAACGTGAAAATAAATCATAAGACAACACTAGTGCACCCCACTGTTGTACACACTCTACTTTACCATAAGTTTGATACAAATAATTCCAGAATACAGTTTAGTGGCCACCCATGTATATAGCCCTTTGAAAAATGTCCACTGCAGTGTGCAGTGCTTTAGAGTGTTGAGCTGGCCATAAACGGCTCAAATATCATTCAATTCCCACTGAGATGGTTTGAGCTGTGGGTGGCCCTCTTGGTACCGCCCAGGTCAGCAAACTTTAACAGAAAAATCAAAGGAGCTTGATGGAAAACTGATGGCAACCTATCAAATGCAGTCACTGTTCGACTATTCAAACCGCCGATAGTCTCTCGGAATACAAAAGCCAGCAAAGGCGATTTCTTCCATCCACACTGTTTAGCTTGATGGAAAAATGTATTCGATTTCTCTTGTTCAGCCCAGGGGAGAAATCTGTGTATGTATGGCTAGCTTTACTCTTGAGCAGTTAAGCGAAATGTATGCTGGGAGTCGCCATTTTTAAAAAAAAGGAGATAAAAGTGTTACCTTGTTGAAGTTCTGGCGAACACAGAAGAGTAGACTGCTCAGAAAAGTTAGACTGCTTATGAAATGCTTCCATACATACAGCACATACACAGCTGTGTAGGATTTCCAAGTGCGGCATCTGGAATGTTCCAAAAAATGTATGTTTCCAGTACTGACCAACTCTATCATAAAAATTCTGTATGTTCCATTTAATATTCATATATTTTTTTAACATAGCAGTGGTTGAAAGCCTTCAAAAGAGTAAATGTCCCAGTGTAATGTGTTGAGAATATAGTTATTTGTGCACCTCTGCAGGGCTGATTTAAGAAACCCCATGGCCAAGACAAATATCTCATGGGTGCCCTTCCTGGTCCTAAATTGACCACCAGACCCCACAGCAGTCCTAGATTTTGGAGACACAGCCTGCTTAAGTCCCACTGGCCTTCACTTTGAGATAAAAGATACCACTTCCTCCACAGCAGTGATAGGCAGCACAACTAAGCTGTACTCCTGTAAAAGTAAAAAAGCTAGTATGCACCACTTTTGCAACAGTTTTGAAAACATTTTTTTACAGTGCTACCTGTCAGTGCCATCTCAGTGCTGTCTATCAGTGCCACCTCAGTGCTGTCTATCAGTGCTACCTGTTAGTGCTGCCTATCAGTGCCACCTGTCAGTGCCCTGTCAGTGCTGCCTATCAGTGATACCTGTCAGTGCTGCCTATTAGTGCCACCTGTCAGTGCCATCTCAGTGGC
Organism: Glandirana rugosa; assembly: GCA_018402905.1. NCBI lineage: Eukaryota > Metazoa > Chordata > Amphibia > Anura > Ranidae > Glandirana > Glandirana rugosa. The sequence continues at coordinate 611,686 of BLSH010511396.1, read as the reverse complement.
ACCCGTCAGTGCTGCCTATTAGTGCCACCTGTTAGTGTAATCTCAGTGTTGCCTGTCAGTGCTGCCTATCAGTGCCATCTCAGTGCTGCCTATCAGTGCCACCTGACAGTGCCATCTCAGAGTTGCCTATCAGTGCCATCTCAGCAGCCTATCAGTACCATCTCAGTTCTGCCTGTCGGTGCCACCTGTCAGTGCCATCTCAGTACTGCCTATCAGTGCCATCTCAGTGATGCCTGTCAGTGCCACTTGTCAGTGCCACCTCAGTGCTGCCTATCAGCGCCACCTGTCAGTGCCCATCAGGGCCATCTCAGTGCTGCCTTGATGGTGCCCATCAGTGCCACCTCAGTGCTGCTACATCAGTGCCACCCCATCAGTGCCGCCTCATCAGTGCAGCCCATCAGTGCCACCTCATCAGTGCCCATTAGTGCAGCCTATCAGTGCATACCAGTGAAGGAGAAAAACAACGTATTTGCAAAATCTTAGAACAAACAAATAAAAAACTTTTTTTTTTTTTAATTTTCGGTCTTTTTTTTGCGTGGCATCAGGCGTGAGCAATTCTTATTGCCTGACGCCTGGAAATGCAGTTACTTTTTCAGCTGGCTCCTAGATTCTAAGCAAATTTGTCAAGCCCTGGCTTAAGCTGGATCACTCCAATGTGCTACTATAAAGGGAGTGTGAGTTCCTGAGCTGACAATTAGGCCTGTCAACTCCCCTCAAGGATTAAGCCAGCAGAAACTGAGTGGAGGAGAAGGAACCAAGTGTGTGCAGGTGGCTGAAGAAGTGGAGACTGTGTATAGGAAGTTTCCCTGAAGTTGTTGAAGTCAAGTGGGCATCCCATAACCTCTTATCCCTATCCAAGTTGAAACCCCCTAATCAAACATAAAAACAAAGCCATGAACTGTTCTTGTGAAGATTTGCTGTGTCTGGCTATGCAGGAGTTGGGGATCCCTTCTATCTGAAGCTCCTTACGTGGGATGTGCTACAAATAATAAAAAAAAAAAAATGTTACTGCAGTTTGTGTTGCTGTTGGATAGTTTTTGTCTCTGATCTAAAAAAAAAATAATATTTGAGCTATAAATACACTTTAACATGATTACCTGCTGCTGTGATATTTAAAGCTAAATTCCAAGATACTGTATATTCTTGTAATGCACCCCCTAGAATTCATTTGGTCCTATTTCCCCCCTTAGCGCATTTGGTCCTTTTTCCCCCCTAGTGAATTTGGTCCTATTTCCCCCCTTAGAGCACACATAGCCAGGCACACAGCATTTTTGGCATTCTTCCTCTGGCTCATAAAATCAGTCTAGGTGTTCCTTTTTGTGTTTGTATTGGGGAACAATGCACTTGGATGGGCATAGGGAGCATGGGGACTGTAAAACTGTACAACTTGAGGACCGGCGCTTAACCTCCAGCTGCTCTGCACCACTCCCAGCTAGCTGTATTGCACAACCACTGGCTGTACTACACAGAGTAATGTCCTATAGGATCTCTAAGCTGTCTGTGACCTGTACTCCTCCCAGAGTCTCCAAGCACCACACTGTCACACTTGCAGCTCTGAGGTCTTTTACTCACTTAGCACAGGATCATCGGCTGTCTCCTGCCAATATTCACCAAGCTCTACCTAGTGAGGGAGATATAGACTCACACCGCCTATTGACAACTTGGGATCCCTCCCACCGCTTCCTCCTGGATCTATCCTGTGAGCTCTCTCCTGACCCAGCTGGATTCTTGGGCTAGATTTGTGAATAGGCCCCCTAGCTAAGCCTAGCTGGGACCTCGGTGTCTTCAGGCTGGTTCCTCTCTCGTTTCTGCCAAAGAGGGCAGAGCCCCTCAAGAGGGGTCTCCTCCTGCAGTATTGGACCCAGGAACTCTCTCTGCTGCTCAGGCCTCAACATGTTATACTTACCTGCTCTATGCAGTTAGGCAGGCCATACACGGTCGAATTCCGAACTAATTTTCTTTTCAAAATCAGAAATTTTGTGCATTTTTTGATCCGATGGTGCCACCATTGATTTTCGAAATTCAGCCAACCAAGCCTTCAATTTCACCTTATGTTGCTATAGAAAATAATTTTCGTGGTCGGGAATCTTCTTTTATTTCCAGGAATTTTCTTGCACTCATGTGCATTCTTTTTCTATTACATTTCTCGCACGATTCTCCCATCATTGATTGGAAAATCGTTCATTTTTCTAAAAATTTCCAACATGCCTGATTACTCAAATTTGATTGCCGCACGAAAATCGACTGTTGCTACAGCCCACTAATGGTGCGTAATTTGAACGAAAATTCTTAGAAATGATTTTCGAAAGAAAATTCGTTTGAAATTCGACTGTGTGGCCTGCCTTAGTTTTGCACAGAGCAGCCCGGATCCTCCTCTTCACGGTGCAGCTTGCTATGGGGCACCCGAGCCGAGTCACAGCTCCCTGTGTCCATTCCGCCCCCTCTCTCTCCTGATTGGCTGAATGATTTTGATTGACAGCAGTGGGAGCCAATCGTGCCACACTGCTGTTTCAGCTAATGAGGGGAGTCCCGGGCAGCTTAGACACTCCTGCAAAATCACTGGATAAAGATGGGCTCAGGTAAGTATTAGGGGGGCTGAAGGGGGCTGCTGCACACAGAAGGTTTTTTTTTTTATCCTAATTCATAGAATGCATTAAGATAAAAAAAAAATCATTCTGACTTTATAATTCCTTTAAATCTTGGCCTGCTTTGGGTATTTTTTACAGCTTCCTGTAATATAGACCGGTCACTGCTGCTCTCTCTTCCTTGTGTAGTGTGACTGGTCTCGTCTCCGCCCCCTCCTGTAATTTTTCCGTGGGTCTGCCTGCCCCCTCCCACAGCTTTACTACCTGCACAGGCTATATAGAGTACAGGGATGGTGTCACTGCACAAGGGAATATCTGGGTCTGCAAAATAATTTGAAGCACACAAAGTAGATTGATAGCCTTTGGAGCAATTTAGGAAACAGTGTAAATAAAAGTTTTAGTGCCCAGAGTTCAACTTTAAGTGTATAAAATATGTATTTACAAAACAATAGTATACTTCACCAATATGAGTACATATAACTGCAAAAGCATGTCCTCGAGCATTTAATCACATAGATCAATGTCTTTATGTGATCGTAACTCTCAGGGTTCGAAATTTTCTCTTTCTTTTGACCATGACATTAGATGTATGGCCCCTGCAGTTAGAGCCTTGTTTTTCTCTTTGTTTTGTACCTTTTTTTTTTTTTTACTATATATATATATATAAAACGTACTATTTGTTTTTATTTAAAATCTGCAAAAAAAAAATCTGAAAACTTAAAATAAAAAAGGTTAGCAACTAGGATAGTGTTGAGCGCTGAGGTCAAGTGCTTATTCATGAAGTGTAGCTTTGGTATTTGCAATAGTATTGTACTGTGTTAGCCATCAGTAAAGGCAGAACGCTTGGAGTTTAACTATTTAAGTTCCCAGTGCCATTTTTCTTGTAAAATACACAAGGTATTAGCAGCTCCTGAAGTCCTGGCAGAGCTTCAGACTGAAACAGATAGTTTTCTATGACAGCAGCCATCCAGCACTAAGGTGAAATGATCAACTCCTGGGCTTCCTATTCTTCTACAGATCCATAGGTGCAGGGCTGTCTTTAACGCAGGGCAGAAGGGGCAGATGCCCCGGGCCCAGTCATTTTTGTGGGGCCAAAAGCAGCTGACCCTTGAGCATGCCTGTGTGTGTTCATTTTTTGGGATGTTGGGGTGGAGAGCGGAATTGACTGGGGGGGGGGGGGGGGAGAAAATGTTTGCCCAGGGTCCAATCAATATTAAAAATGGCCCTGCATAGGATTGTCGTTGTGACACTTCCTGTCAGTATGGAAGCTTAGACAGAGATGTTGCAGCTCTGACCAGCCTTTCCCTACAGCAGTAGGATGACTGCCATAGTGATCTATTGCTGGCTGATTTCAGCCAGCAACAGATCACTATTAAAAACGATCTGTTGCAGCACAGCTGCAAGAGGGTTCTAGATCTGATATCCACTGACCGGATGTAGACCGCCTGTCAAAAAAAAAAAAAAGTAAAAGAAAAAGTGTAAAAAGAAAAATGTAAAAAATAATAAAGAAAAAATAAATAACTAGACACATACACAATGTTCTGTTGCTGCCCAGCTTCATGGGGGATTGAGATCTGGTCTCCACTGACTGGATGTAGACAGCTCATAAAAAAAAAAAAAGAATAAAAATTGAAAAAAGAAAAATGTAAAAAATAGTAAAGAATAAATAAATAAATAGAAACATATATAGTGTTCTGTTGCTGCACAGTTGCATGGGGAATCTAGAACTGGTCTCCACTGATCGGATGTAGACTGCCCGTGAAAAAAAAAAGTGAAAGAAAATTGTAAAAAGAAAAATGTAAAAAATAATAAAGAAAAATTAAATAAAAAGACACATACACAATGTTCTGTTGCTGCACAGTTGCATCGAGAACGGGTCTCTACTAATCGGATTTAGACCGCTCATGAAAAAAAAAAAAAGTAGAATAAAAATTGAAAAAACAAAAATGTAGAAAATAATATAGAATAAATAAATAAATAGACACATATACAGTGTTCTGTTGGTGCACAGCTGCATGGGGGATCGAGAACTGGTCTCCACTGACCAAATGTAGGCCACTTATAAAATGTAGAATAGATATTGTAAAAGAAAAGTGTACAAAATAAATATACAGACACATATACAGTATGTATATATATATATATATATATATATATATGACCTTTTATTACTACCGGTGTGTTTTATAACTGTAAAACCCGGGTTAAAACTGTAAAAGGGAATCCCCACATACGTGAAAACAACGGTCTTCAAATCTGTAATTACAGACACACAACTCAATAAAACTCCCCTGTCGTTTAAATGTTTTGACATGTGAGTGATGAAATGTAACATCGTTTAACAGTAAAGAAGTCTTTTTCTGTACTTTTCTATATTATTTTATAAAAATTTTTACACTCCCCACATGAGTGAAAACACTCTATGACATATATATATATATATATATATATATATATGTATGACATATACACAGACATATAAATAA
>BLSH010511396.1:545564-569186 GCA_018402905.1 Glandirana rugosa | reverse complement strand
AGCTAGACACTCCCTGGAAGGGAGAATGTGCACTGGCCAAAGTTATTGTGCCTTTGCACATCCTTTCTGAAGAGGAGTCAGAATTCAGTCCAGGCCCCCTCTCTAGGAGGAAAAGAGGAGCCCCTGCAGGTAGCTTTGACCCACATATATTGGGGTACCAAGAGGGGTCCCAGATGAATTCAAAGCCAGAGACCAAGTTGCAGCAGGCTTTGAATCTCTGTTCCCTCTTGTGACCATAAACAAGAATGTAGACTGGATTAACTACATGTATTATAATCAACAGAGGTTTGTTAATTACACTAGGGATGCTTTAAAGGGAATAGCAGAACAGTTAGAAGCCACCTCCCAGATGACATTTCAGGATAGAATGGCCCTAGACATGATCCTTGCTGAGAAAGGGGGAACATGTAAATTTATTGACATGGTAGAAGGTTGTTGCACATACATTCCAGATAACACTGGACCAAATGGGAAAGTCACACTAGCTATAAAGAAACTAGAAGACCTGTCAATAGAACTCAAGAAGAATTCGGGCATAGAAAATCCTTGGGATCAATACGTTGTGTGGTTCACTAGCTGGAAGCAGGCCCTTATTCAGCTAGGTCTTATCATATTCATCATACTCATAGTTATGGGTATAGTGGTATGCTGTGTTATTCCATGTTTTAGGAAAATGCTTAGTAAAGGAGTTGACAATCTCTCTATGTATTTCTCCCTACCTCCTAACCGGACAACCCTCTCAGATTCCGGCCAATACACTAATTTACATTAAAAGACAGACAAAAGAGAAAGAATCTTATTATTTAAAGAAGGATAGACATGGTCCTCTCTTTGCAGTAAGGAAACAAAAGATCCAAGAGTTCTATGTCCACTAATTTCCCTAGGAAACTATATGTTTCTGACAATGCCTAGTATGGTCCTGGAAGTATGGAGAAAACCAATAGTGTTGGTTTTAAGAAGGGAACTGTAGATGGTAATGAACCTATTATCCTTAGTTACTCCATCTTGTTTGTGTAAATGTTGCTTTAAGAAGTTTATGCTGACAAAGTTTTTTGTTCCTCTACACGCCACATTCCTTTCTCTGGCTGGTGTGTGAAGGAACAGACCTTGGGGATAGAACATATTGTCCAAATAAGAAGTTGCTAATGATGTCTCTACATGAGAAAGCGTATGAGAAAATATTGATAACTGCTATACAAGACAACTATTCTTTTTCCTATAAGACACGTAATTACATATCCCCTCCCTTGTATGAATTATGTATTCCTTTGTCTAAAAAGTGTATAAAACCGCCCACCATGCCAGTAAAATTAGAGTCTGTTTTCACCAAACCTTGTGTTCGCTTGTGTTCATTTGGGCCTCGGGTGAAGACGGTCTCTCTCTCTTTTGGGCGCCCAACCTCAAGACAGACTGACAGAGAGATGATAGCCGAGGGTTCTCATAGCAGTTCCTAACACTGAGTTTGTAAGTGTGGGATGTGTGCTGAAAGGGGCCAATGTTGCGGGGAAGGTAGGAGGGTTTTCGGGTCTTTTTTAAGTGTTTTTGCAGCTTTTTACAATCATTTTAGCAGCATATTACAAGCATTTTACAGCTTCAGGCATTTTGTTTAGCCAATAGAAAGCACTAGGGGGAGGACAGGGAGAGGAAAACAGTGGTGGAGATCTGCTGTTTGAGCAGAAAACAAGCAACAAAATGCTCATAAAATGCTCAAGTCAAGCATTTCTATTGAATTCTATGGGGCCAATAACGCTTGTAATCTGCCAAAAAGAAGCTTGTGTACTTTTGAGTTTCTGGTGTTTTGCTTCAGGCGACAGAACGCTCATTTGTGAGCATATGCCATTAAAATTAATGGGATTTGTCTTGTTGAGCATTTTAGAACTACAAGCTTCAAGCTGAAAATCACTCAGGTGTAAACAGGGCCTTAAGCTGACCTAGCCACACTGTAAGCACATTCCCAAATTTCAGTGCATCCTCCAAGTGAGCCACCAGGCTCTTCTGAAAGACCAGCCTTCTTCCTGGCTGTCTTCAGCAAGGGGCTTCCCCTGGGTCTTCTCCTTCCAGACCAGGCAATTCAGCTTCAGGATCACTTACGCACAAGCTAGACCCCAAAACAGGCTATTGGACCTAACAGCAGAGCTCCATCCAACAGCACCTTTGTAGGCCTCAGCCCAGGGGAAGAGAGCAAGCACATGGCCTGTCCCAAATATTTATACGCTTCCTCAGCATGCACCAGTAGCCAAACCTCCTACTGGATTGGCTGAAGAAAAAAATGTTCAGAACTTAGTTTTGTTTGTGAAATCTCATAATCTGACCTGTGATACAAGTGACATCTAAAGACAACAGTGAGAAATCACAAAACATCTCAAAGGGTAACTCCCCTTTTGTGGGGAAAAATAGCAAAAAAAAGAAAAAAGAATAAATTGTAATAAATTGTAATAATACAATTGCGACACAAGTCATAGTGTAATTGAATGTTATTAAAAATTACCTTTCCTTTTCAATCTTCAGCTCTGTAATTTTCTGAAAATGCAATGCCCTATGGCTACCTGGAGGTGTTCTGTACAATGAATGTGTATGAACACACCCCAGAAACATAATTTCCTGCTTGTGTGATTGGCTCACCAATTTTCCCAGAAGTCTGCACTGAGATACAAGTCAGATTTCAGGCACCCCCTGCAACAAAAATGTAATTTTTGGTGTGATACTTTCAATAGGAAATCACATATAAACGAATGTAGGCCTAGCAGCTTTCCTCATTAGAGCCCTGCAAGTGCACAGTTGATTGATAATTATGAAACCACTCCCATTATACTCACTTTTCCACATGGATACAGACAAACACACAGGGATTTCTTCAGAATAACAAAAGGTAGGAATCTGAAACAAAGTTTGTTAAAATCCTTATAATAAAGCTTACCTGTAGGTAGAATGAATATCTCCTAAATGTGCCCCGTTTTGGAGATATTCTAGTGAGCAGCAGCCGGTGACATCACCCGCGCATGTGCTCTGAAGAAAAGGCATACTCATGCCACTCCTTCAGAACTCTGTGCTACAGCCATGCCTCCCGCGTGTATGTGCGGGAGTGACGTCATCGCTTCTAAGACATTCAAGCATCTGTAGCACACGAGCCCAGAAGGAATACTGGCTGAAGATGGAAGCCTTTGCAGCGGTGACGGGACACCGCTGGAGGGCTCTGTTTCAAGGTAAGTCTTTCATAATGTGCTAATATGTGATGCACACATTATGCCTTTACCTTGCAGGGAGTGTTTTTTTGAGGGGGTTTTGTCCATGTTTACTACCACGTTAAGGAAAAACCAGGTGAAAAACTATATGATCAGCCTGAGCTAACTATAGCCTAGCAAAAAACTAAATTGACATAGTAGCCCCTGTTTAGGACAAGGGGACTACACTCAGGGTCTTGTTGACAGAAGGATCCTGCTGGTAACACATGTTACACCCCAATGTGCAATCTCTCCATAATTTCCTTGAGATTTACACGCAACTATGTAGTGTGAGCCTACCTAAACAAACTTTTCAATTTATATTCAAATAGGCTTTTTCACTATATATGTAGCACACCTTTACCCCTGGACAGTTCAGTTCTTTTTTAACAAACAAAGGTGCTTTATTAGTAGTACATACATCATATACAGCAAACCAAATATGTATATCACAGAGCATGTCGTTCCAAAGGAATAATAGTGAAAACAATTGGGACTGTAGACAATGCAGGTCATCCAGAAAAATTACATGTTTTATATCAGTGCCCTTTAACTATGTAATTGACACGTCAGCAAAGTAACCAGTAACATATCAGGTCCACGTGTTATTACTAGTACTCCCAACGGGAATCCACCTCAACCTTCGCCCCCGCCTCTATCCTCCAAGTTGGTCCAAGGACCCCATACCTTGTCATATTTCCAAGCACAGCCCCTATTCCTGTAAGTAATTCTGTATATGGTTAAGGCCGCTGTCACCAGTGCCTCCAAGGAGGTCAGAGTCGGGGCAGTCACTGAGATCCACTTCAAAAGGATTTCTTTTTTGGCATAGAACAGGAGATATGAGATCAGCAGCTTGGCGTGGTGAGAACGTTGGGCGTCATCCTGGACGCCCAATAAGGCTAATTTGGGTGTCATTAGTATGGACATTTGCAGTCTATGGTTGATCTCTTCAAAAACCCCCGTCCAGTAAAGCTTAATCCTAGGGCAGTCCCACAGCATATGTATTAGTGTTAGTATTCCCTATCTGGGAAGATGCAATGCATTTTGTGAGGGGTGTAGTGTAATCTATGAATATTTTGACCTGTATAAGTTTATCTCCAGAGGAGATGACCAGTTTAGGCCCCAGTTCCAGACAATCCTCCCAGTCCTCTCGATCTAGTGACGGGATGTCCTCCTGCCATAAATCCCATGATCTATTTATTCTAGGGGAGTCCTTGCTTATTAAGGCACAATAAAGTGTCGACAGTGGCTTAATCAATTTCCCTTGTGAAAGTAAGGCTTCAATGGGGTCTTCCTGGAGGGACAGCATACATGGGAATTGCGCACGGATAGCATGTTTAAGCTGTAGATATCTAAATTGCATCCAGCAAGGCAGCCCAAACGCAGCAGATAGTTCTGAGAAGGCAGTCAGGGCACCTTGTGTAAAGATATCCCCCAAGGTGGTGATGCCATACCTTGCCCACACCCGAGGATCGGGCACAGTCCTCAGGTGAGGGAATTGTGGATTCCCCCACAGCAGCTGGGCCGGGGACCATCCATCTGGTATCATAAACCGATTCCTGGCCGCCACCCACGCCCTCCATATTGCCTGCATGGGTCCAGGGGTGGGCGAGTAGGCTTTTGGGCCCCTGTAGGCAAAATTACGTAGTTCAGCCAGGGAACCCAGACAGCTCGCTTCCAGACACGGCGCCGCGTTGGCCCTAGATCCAGCGAACCACCAGTGAACCGTTACCAACATAGCCGCCCACCAGTATACCTGAAAATTAGGGAGAGCCAGCCCACCCAAATGAGCCGGCAGCCACAGGGTAGCCTTTGCCATTCGGGGCGCCCCACTGCTCCAAATGAAGGAGCTAAGGGTCGTGTTCATTTCTGTGAAGAGAGAGGTGGGGTTCCATGCAGGGCAATTTCTAAAGATGTAGTTACATTTGGGAAGAATTAAGATTTTGATAAGATTAATGCGTCCTAAGATATTGAGTGGGAGTTTATTCCAGGAAGAGCAAAGTTTTTTGAGATCGATAAGTAGTGGTCGGAGATTCTTATCTATATATCCCATTGTCCGCCTAGTAACTACCACCCCTAAATACCGAAATTCCTCAACCCATCCCAGTGGCGAGGGGGCGGCAGACAGCCTTGCGTTATCGTCTATGGGAAATAGCATGGATTTCGCCCAGTTAATTCTGATCCCGGGAAAAACTGCCAAACGTATCAAAAATCTGTAGAGCCGCCTGTAGCGAGGGTCCCGCATCATTAAGATACAAAAGGGTGTCGTCTGCATAGAGCGAAATTTTTTCTTCCAGTCTACCCACCCTGAGGCCCTTGACCTGCGAAGCATTACGGATCATAATGGCCAGGGGCTCCAAGGCCAGGGCAAATAGACTAGGGGAGAGGGGGCACCCCTGCCGCGTCCCACGTGACAGATTAAATGGGGGGGAGAGCCAGTTGTTCGTTTGGACTCGAGCTCTAGGTGAGTTGTATAGCAGCTGGAGGCCATGAAGGTACCGTGGACCAAACCCGAAGCGGCGCAACACCTCCCACAGGTACCCCCACTCCATGGAGTCAAATGCCTTCTCCGCATCGAGAGAGGCAATGACTCTAGTGCCAGCGTTATCATGGGGAATATGTAGGTTTAGGTGGAGCCGTCTTATGTTTATGTCAGTCCCTTTGCCTGGCATAAACCCAGTTTGGTCTATGTCTATCAGTTCGTTGATGACTTGGGAGAGGCGAGATGCCAAGATCTTGGCAAATATTTTTGCATTGAAGTTTAACAATGATAAAGACCTATATATGAAGCACATTATTGTGGGTCCTTCCTGGGTTTGGGGACCAGCACTATGATCGCCTCGGCTATAGAGTCGGGCAGTACATCCAATGTCCCAAATTTAAAGAGGAGAGATGCCAATTTGGGAGCAAGCACTTCGCTGTAGTTTTGGTAAAATTCTGAGGGGAGACCATCGGCCCCCGGTGCCTTCCCCCCTTTAGCTTACCCAAGGCCTCTTGGATTTCTTCTAAGGTAATGTCCCCGTCCAGTTTCCTCCACGTCTCCTCCGACAGTGTAGGGAATGGCAGCTCACCCAAAAAGGAGGCCAACTCAGAGTGCTGATAATCAGCCCTAGTGGTGTATATGGATCGGAAGAAACGGGCAAAGCGTGCATTAATACTTCTAGGGGAAGTGAGCATCTGACCCTCTTCATCTTTGATGCATCCTATTGGCGTTGCTGGTGCATCGCCTCTGGCCAACCACGCCAGTAGTTTCCCATTCTTCCCCCCATACTCAAACACCTTTTGGGAGGAATATAGGAGGGCATCTGACGTCGGTGTCATTCTATATGTGGCCAAGTCACGCAACGCCCGTTGCCATTGGGAGTACCTGTCACTGTCAGGGTTCCTAACGTATTCTGCTTCCAATGCTCCTGCCTTCTCTTCTAGCTCCTGCAGAGATAGGGACGACTCCCTTTTTATACGCGAGATTTGGGATATATATTTCCCAGGCGCCCAGGCCTTAAATTAATCCCAACCTACCTGTTGGGAAGTAAAGTCCCCGTTCTCTACCCAATATTTCCCAATCGAAACCCCCACCCGTTCCTGCAGTCTCTCGTCCAAAGCCCAAATCCGAGAGAGGCGCCAGAGTCTGGAGTCTGGAGGATCAGTCAGGGATAGGGTTAATGACAAGGGGACATGGTCTGAGATACCCCTAGGAAGCACCGCTATATCTTGAATCAACCGCAAGGCACAGGTTGAGTCATAAGCTAGGTCAATCCTCGATAAGGTTTCGAATGTGGCAGAGTGACATGTAAACTCCCTATCCGTAGGATAGAGATGCCTCCAGACGTCCATCAGGGCAAAAGTGGTTGCCCATTGCTGGAGGTCAGGAGAGTCTCTAGCTGTAGGGCGCAGTCTATCCATGGCTGCGTTCGGAACCATATTAAAGTCCCCCAACAGAAGAACCAGGTTAGTATTATACTGCATTAACCGTCTCATAAGACTGTGTAAAAGTTGGGTCGAGGCCGGGGGGGGGAGGTACAATCCCACTAGTACAACACACTTATCATAGATACATACATGCAAAATAACATATCTGCCCTCCAGATCCGTGTTCACATCCAGAATCCGGATGGGCAGCGTCTTCCTAATGAGGATACTGACCCCTCGAGCATATGCAGAGTAGGTGGCATGGTAGTGATGACCCACCCATGATCTCCCAAGGCTCACAGCCCGGGATCCCTGAAGATGAGTTTCTTGCAGTATGCAAATTTGTGGGCTATGTTTTTGTAAACTATTGAACACTAGTGAGCTTTTAATCACTGAGTTCAGGCCTCTGACATTCCAGGAAATAATCTTACACAAAGCCATCCTTGTAGCCAGAATCAAAGTGAAGGATGTTGCTTGCTCAGAGGGTCAGGACCCCCACCCGCACATTTAAACTAAGAAAGGTATACAGAGGTATATTCAATACATCTACCAAAGCACCAATAACACTTAAATGTAACACAAAAAACAACTCCTCAAGTTCCCCCCTCCCCCACCCCCGATGAAGAAACCTCTCACCTCTCACCCCGCATCCCTAACCCCAACACAGGAATGCATGGACCCCAAACAGTAATGTACCCAACTACCGCTGGGAGGCATGGTCAATGGGCACAGTTCACCATGGACAAGTCCTTTGACTGAGAGTTAGTGCAGCCGCCTTCATCAAAAAAATAACCGAAGCGACTAACTAGGAACGGCTGTCAATGCAGGTCAGGGTTATATTATACTACCTGTAGAGTTCCAGTTCCCCATTAGTGACTATCTGAATAGCCACCAGGATAATGCAGCCAGGGACTCCCCCAATCGATGGACCATCAAATTTTCTTCCAGGGAAAAATTTGGAGTTACAGGGAGTTCACTGGAGACAGGACAACCTGACAGTGTATAAAAAGGTAAAAGAGAACCCGTATCCATACAGTATCTCTACGCATAAGCAGCGCAGAGAGGACTGAGCAATGGTGGAGATAGTACTTCTCCTGGTCACAACCAGGGGCACTTAGCTTGCAAAACAGTCACGGCCTCCACTTTGGTGGTCAGGGCAGTAAGCGTGGCCTGGCACTGGCCTATAGGGGCCAGCACTTCAGCAAGGCCCGGCTGAACAGGCGAGGGCTGTTCCGTCCGCTCCGTCTGGGACGCCATGTCAAGGAGGGCCCGAGCATGTGTCTGCACACTGTTGCCGACAGCCGGGGAGATGTCGGGCGGTATAGGGGGGAAATGCAGTCTCTTACCCCTTATAGCCATAAATAACGGCGGAGCTCTTGTCTCAGACGTCTGCTCAGGTCTCCATCTTGGCCACGCCCCGGACAGTTCAGTTCTAAGTGACCCAGTGGGCTAACATTTCAACTCTCAGGGCAGAATCCTTGACTTCTTGTTGGGTAAAAGAGGGAATTTGGCATTATTCACTGTAGTACATTTTGAAGTTTATTTAACACAAAAAACTATAGAGAGTGCTTGACCACAGGATAACGCAAAGTAGGCAAATATAGTTCTAGACTTTTCTGGTAAAATCAAAAGTTTAGAAGCAGTCAAGCAGAGCCTGGATCTTGTGTAATCAATTACTGGTACCTCATTGGATGAGCAGAAATATTTTTTGTACTGTTCACCAGCAGCAGCTTCCACCCAGCTCTCCAGTACACACTTCAGCACAGAAGCCTTTTTCTAAAATGTTCCACGCAGGCAACCATTTTTTTCTTTCTGTCTCTTTGGATGGATCATTCAGCAAGACAGCAAAATTCCTTTAGGCCCCCAAACACAGCCTGGCTTCTGCATTTTTAGGCCCAGCCTCAAACCTTCTTTTAGCAGCCTCTTCCCCAATCAGCAGACCTGGGAGGCAAAGTCCCTTCTACTCTGGTATTTTCTGTACGCCTAGCCTGGTAGGCAAAGACCTACCACCATGCAGTTGGTGGTAATTTTAAAGAGATCTGAAAAATTAGATTGTAGTAACTGATCAGTGAATCAAAGACAAATGTGAGCTTTGATAAATATGTATTGCAGGTGTTGCAATCACCCCCCTTGACCACTGGATGTGGGTTAGGGTTGTAGACACTCAGAATAAAGCAGAACTCCATTACTTCATGTATCACTGCAAAAGAACCTATAGATCAAGACCAACACTCCTGTATTAGAACCCTTTAGCAGACATCACAGGTAGCAACAGCATCCTTCTTGTCCAGAAGTGTCAACCAGCCTCCACAGGACTCCCACCTGCACTTAAAGAAGGAGAGCTCCATAGCCATTTGCTTTCAGGCCCAAACTCAAGGCCTAGTCACTTTCAGATTCCTTTAGGCAGAGAAGCTTAAAGAAGCAGCTCCAGCATATGCACCCTCCCCAGGCCAGACCCTGGGGGGGGGGGAAGAGAAGAAAGCTTGCATCAGCCAGTCGCAAATATTTATACCCTTTGCCAAAATGCACCACTGACACAAGAAACTCCTAGGGCGCGCTGGGAAAAGATGTGCATATTCATAACCCAGACCTACTGTGTGATCTACAGGTGTTCAAGGCAAAACATTGGATTTGTTGGTTCAGAGTGGCTATTGTGTTTGAGTCCAAAATATGCATAAGCAATACTGCACTTGTGTTAAAGTGTAATCAAACATTTAATAAAAAAGGCTGCAACATAAATTGTGAGATATAAACACAACAAAATAGTGGAAAAGAGTAAATATGTTGCGCTAGGTAAAACTGAAAAGCCAAATTATAAAGTCTCCAAAGTCCAAAAAACATGCCTTATTGAATAGCCAGAAAACAGTGAAACAAAGGAAAAATACCATCACAGAAGTGCTTGTAAATGTAGATTCAGAAGATTCACCATGTGAAAGACCACCGACACAGAGGTTAAGATGTACTCTTACCCCAGAGTATGGACCCTCTAATTATGGAAGGTCACATAAGCATTAGTAAATCCCACTGATGGTTATCCAGGGAAGACAAAACAAATGGTGTGCATCCCACACACAGCTCCTACTAATCTGGTATCTGGTCATCCAGATATTCCAGCGGTATGCCAAATAAAGAGAGAAGGGGCTCAGACGGTGTAAAACCTCTTACAGATAAATTATTGAGCTAAAATATTGCACTTACCTGTTTCCAAAGAAATACAGGCAACATACGTAAACAGCAGCAATCAGTGATATGTTCAAATAGCGCGATGACAGGTCTGTGTATCTCCGTCCAACCAGTTTTGTCACAAATGGAGTTCTTCCGGGGCATGAGAAAAACTTCCTGTCATCGGTATATATAATCAGCATATACAGCCAAGCCTTGCTTTCGCTGATGCAAACCTGTGGTTCAAAACATACAGCCAAGCCTCATTTTGAACATGAGGCTAACTTTAAGCCTCACTCACAATGGTGTTTGAGGGAATCTTATTACTGAATGTAACATTAGTGGCTTAATAAATGTTACAGAAAAAAGAAATGGCTATCTCAGTTACCATGATCTGGTGAGCAGTGTGACCTAGGTCTCACCTTCATGAGGTTGACCATTGATGCTGGTCACATCATATAGGTGTGCTCCTGACAATATCTGTAGGGATGGGTGAATGGTCCAGCCCGAGCATGAGTTCGGGCCAAACATTGGCTGTTCACACTTTTGCTGTAAAGCCCCAATTATCAGGGTGTTTGACTGTTTGTTCGGTCCGCCGACCTACCACAATGCACTGGGCCACCACACAGTGCATTGAAAGACCTGATTGGCTGAAGCAATGAAAGCTTTGCCCAAGCAGGGCAGAGAGCACTCTCAGAGCCACAATTGGACGCTGCCATGATGACTCTATCCAATCATGATGGCTCATTGTTCTTAGTCCCGCACCACAGTATAAATGTATTCTTTTATCGGCATGGAGAGAGATAGAACAGGGCTCTGTTCATTACTACTAGAAAGTTGGTGTGCTATAGTGTGCTATTGTGATTCTATTGTCAGTGTAGAATATCAGTTTAGTGTGAATCTAGGGATAGTTCAGTCAGTGTGAGTGTAGTGACCACCATTCATCTTTACATTAGTGTGAATCTAGGGATAGTTCAGTCAATGTGAGTGTAGTGACCACCATTCATCTTTACATTAGTGGAAATCTAGGGATAGTTCAGTCAGTGTGAGTGTAGTGTGACCACTGACCACCATTCATCTTTACATTAGTGTGAATCTAGGGATAGTTCAGTCAGTGTGAGTGTAGTGTGACCACTGACCACCATTCATCTTTACATTAGTGTGAATCTAGGGATAGTTCAGTCAGTGTGTGTGTAGTGTGACCACTGACCACCATTCATTTTTACATTAGTGTGAACCTAGGGATAGCTCAGTCAGTGTGAGTGTAGTGACCACCATTCATCTTTACATTAGTGTTAATCTAGGAACAGTTCAGTCACTGCGAGTGTAGTGACCATTTAACAAGTATATTTCATTGCGTTACTGCAAGTGTAACGCTGTATATTTCAGTGCGTTAAGTGCTGTTTAATGCAATTTATTTCAGTACGTTACTGCAAGTTTAACAATGTATATTCAGTGTGTTACGTGCCATTTAACAGAGTATATTTCAGTGCATTACTGCAAGTTTAATACTGTATATTTCAGTGTGTTACCCTCCATTTAACGCAGTATAGTTCAGTGTGTTACTGTAAGTTTGACGTCATATATTTCAGTGCATTTCATGTCGTTTAATGCAGTACATTTCTGTGCTTTAGTGCACGTTTAACGCTGTATATTTTGGTGCTTTACTGCAGGTTTAATACCGTATATTTCAGTACATTAGTGTACGTTTAATGCAGTATATTTCTGTGCGTTACTGCACGTTTGACACAGTATATTGCAGTGCGTCAGTGCAGTTTTACTGCAGTATATTATAGTGTATCAGTGGAGTGTGTCTGTGTAGTGAGTACTTAAGTTAAAGTGCACTAAAAAACACTTTCCATTGATTAAAGTGCATCCACGTACACGTTTCCACATCTTTATTACATTTTGTTAATAACCACCCCCCATCATGTCTGGGAGGACAACAAGGAGAGTCAGACATTCCCATGGCACTGTGAGGGGGCCAGCAGCGTATGTGTCCACAGGCAAAGGTGGCCATGGTCAGTCCTCAGGCAGGGCATCATTTCCTCTGTTTAGTGATGTTGCCTGTTTTATCCAGCCACAGCATGCAGAGGAGGTGGTGGACTGGCTTACTAAACCATCCTCATGCTCCTCATCCTCCGTCACCCAACCAAAGACTAGTGCGCAGTCCATTGAAGCTGCCTGAGTGGCTAAACCTGCATCCTTGTCCACAGCTATTCCTGCAATAGCCCCAGCATCAGGCATAGACGAGTCAGCCGAGTTATTTGAACACAGCATTAGCCACTTGCTCCTTGACGATGTACAGCCAATACTTGATTCAGATGTTGGTTCTGAGGTTGAGGAAGGCAGGAACATGAGCCTACAGAGAGGGGAGAACACTGGTACACAAATTGGCAGTCATGTTCCCCCAGCTGCAGCATATTGCCAAGTTGTCTCCAATGGTAGTATAGAAAAATTATGCATAAAAAAATGCAACAGAGACAGCCCCCTTGGACTTTTAAGGCAGAAATTGTATTCAGCGTAAATCAATTTTATAAAAAGCATGAAGACAAAATGGGAACTAGGGGGCTATAGGATTTTAATAGTACTGTCATAAGCTCACAGAGTCAATTTACTTAAAAAAGAATATCTTTATTTTTTATAAAAAGACATACACATTAACAAGTATAAATGCGTGTAAATTGTTCCCAAGGGGGTACAATACGTTTATTTTCTGACAGTCTATGGCCCTGTGTTACTCAACATGTTTCGCAGTGTATCCGCTTCTTCGGGAGAGTACCACAGGTACTAGGGGCCATATACTGGAAGTAATAGCAAGGCATTAATACGAATAACAATAAGAAAAATACAAATATGAAACATATACAGTGATCCGGCATATGTGATGATATCCGAATAGTACATCAATAGTTTTACATCACAAGTGTGTATCGAGTTACAGCGGTACTTACCATTGAAGGATAAACCACAAGAACAGGGCACTAGGGCCAAAAGATGTTCCCCCGGGCAAACATGGGAGGATATGCTATTTAGATAATAGGGATGAATCAAATATTTTAGAAAAAACGTTGTTGTATTGCAAATAAGCTTTAGTAATACCCTAGTAGGATTAAAAGTTAGTATTAATTCTAAAAAGATTGAGTATAATTGATGCGAGTCGAAATAACTTTTGGCATACCTAATTGTACTTGCTTGGTGGTGACAAGTTCTCATAGGCTAATCAAACCAGAGGGGGAGCAAATACCAAATATGATGCAGCGGTGGGAGAGATGGAAGGTCAAAGAAATTACGTTGGGCTAAAATTGGTCCGTAATAGGCAGTGGCCTAGGATCTAAACATAGGGTATATACTATATAAAAATAATACCAGTGTAAATATAGATATATTGAAAGAAAGGGGGGAAGGAGAGAGACAATAATGTGACCATTTGTCACCATTTGAGGAGGCCACAGGGATGGTGAGCCGTGACAATGCATGCATCAGTGACACAATCCCTGTTGTGTTCCTGTTGGAGCAGACTCTGCATGGCATTATTGATAGGTGCATGGGCTCCCTCATGCTTCAAAGCCTGTGAAAGGACCCAAGAATACATGGCATAAAGGAGAAGGATCACTATTGGTTGGCAACCCTCCTTGACCACCCTTGCAAGGGGAAAGTCTCAGAACTCATCTCATCCCCACAGAGAGTACAGAAGATGAAATCTCTTGAGGACACCTTAAAGAAGATTTTATCTAACACTTTTCCCGACTTTGGCAGGTTACAGTGTGCTGGAAAACATAGTTTTGAGGCTTCTATTGGTCAAGAGAGGAACGGTGGAGAAGGCGATTGCCTAAGTGATGCATTTCACAATTTTTTTTAGTCCTCGCTGCCACGGCTGTCAGCTTCCACATCCCATCACCAGAATCTGCACCACATGGTACACGATTATCCATGGGCGAAAACAGAGGTGAAAGCTTTCCAGTCGACGATCCACTGGCCAGTAACTACTTGGTCATGAGAATAAACCACTGGCCAGAACCCACCCAGTATACAATTGAGCTGCTGGGCTGCCCTGCATCCGGCTTGCTTTCCTAACAGGAATTCAGTGCCTATTGAATTTAAACTGAGAAGTCGGTAGTTCTGAGGCTGCATTTGACCTTCTTTGTGTTGGGTTTCATTGGGGTTGATTTACTGGCTGGAGAGTGCAAAAAACGGTGCAGCTGTGCATGCTAGACAATCAGCTTCTAACCTCAGCTTGTTCAATCAAGCTTTGACAATAAAACCTCAAAGCTGATTGGTTTCTGTGTGGAGCTGTACCAAAGTTTGCACTTTCAAGCTTTAGTAAATCAACCCCTTTGAGTGCAGCATATTCTATCGAGGTGTTTTTGGCTTTCAGGTAAAGCAGGTAAAATACGGCTTTTTCTTATCAAAGGCTTCCATTCGAATGCAGCTACGCGTAATTTGACTAGAAAGCTTGTCAACATGAACACAATTATAGATAGTAGTATTGTTGTGCTCTTCAAAATGCTTGTTATTACCGCATTCATTAAATAATAATCTGGCCACCATCCCATGCCTATGGATATGTTTATTTTACACAGTTTGGGTGGTAATGCCAGGGTGCTGTTAAGTGTGTGTGTCCACTGATAGTTTTATAGCTCTAGAAGAGGTCTCTCCTTCCTATAACGGAATATTAAAGCGGAACTAAGCTAATCAATTTAACTGTTTCCAATACAGTGAGATTCAAGGCATGCCGTGAATGATAACTGTCACAGCTGGTTGTGCTTTCAACTGAACTTTCAAGCCATCAAATGGCTGCTGCCATAACTGATCATATGTGCAGCGCCAAGGTAACTACAGATCAGAGGCCACGATGGCAGCTTCCTTGGCTGTAAAGGATAGGAGGATTAGTTCCACTTTCAGAAGCATGGGTATCATCTCACTTTGTTTATTTATAACTAAATTACGTCTTTTGCCAGTAACTCTCTTATGAAATGCGCTAAAAAACAGATTTCCTTCTCGGAAAGTTCTTGTTGGACAGGTTTGTTTTTCCAGCCAACAGTAAACCACAGCTTCCATGAAAGAAATGTCCTGAAATGAATATGTCCTTATCAGCTTGACAGTGTTTAGTTTATTAACTTTTAATATCAGCACCTGAAGTTTATTTTACACAACAACACAGTGCCTGCTGGACTGCAAATTTTCCCATTTCATCTCTTTCCATGCAGGGCCTGTGGGGTGAAGTTCAGCCCAAGAGTAATCACGGGACACTGGCCAGTTCTTGGGAAGAGTAAACATAGAAGGAGCCATGAAAGTCTCATCAAAGGCAATAACCCTTTGCCTGCCCCCTTATGAACAAAAGAATTGTCTCTTATTTTCTTGGTTCATTCACACACACAGAACCACAGAATGGAAATCTCTTGTCCAGCTGGAGCCACAATGACATATATAAAGTTAAAAGTGTATTTTCATTTAGCATTTAAAGGTAATCGCAATGTCTAAATTTTTCCATGTTAGTTGTTCCACATTTCCATTATTACAATATATTTTTATAGTCACTATGCCTTAGCATATCTCTCCCAACGTTAGTTTATAAATTCTTTGTATTCATTTATAAAGTAACCATAACAATACAACACAATCAGAAACGCAAGCAACCTTCATAAAATAAGGAAATAAAAAAAAAAAAAATAGAAAACCATATGTTTAACCATAAATAAATTGTAGTTACAAACATATACTAAAAGGTTTATCGCCTAGAAGCTTATCCTTACAGACATAAATATCATTTTTTTCCCAAGAAATGGCGCAGGAGACATATGAGAGGTGGAGGCATCCCTCTTCTAAGTACTAATACTCTTAAGCTGGGTACACACTAACAATTTGGGTTGCACAAAAAAAAAACCTAGGAAGAGAAGAAAAGAAGCGGCACCCCACTAAGTGTAGCAATAGGTTAAAAACAGATTTTATTAAGACTGCACTTACAAGAAGATGCTGATAAAAGGCATGTAGAGTAGCTGGGTCCAAGGGATCTCCTCTGGGATGTGGCTGGTGTTGGTGTTCCCGCAGCTCTGATGCCCAGCCGCGCCGGTGGTGTCCGGAGCTCCGGGGGTTCAGGTGGGCGGGAGAGCAATCGCAAGTGTCCAGGATCCGCATGGAGGAGAGGAACAGGGCTGTCACAGCTGACTAGTGCCGAAAGCTCAATTGCCTCACTTGCCAATTCGTCCAACATGGCCTCAAACATTTCACCACTAAACGTAAAACTTATATCCTCAATGATTTCTATACCTGCTCCACAGAATATGTCATCTACTGCCTCTCCTGCCCATGCGGCCTCCTCTATGTAGGTCGTACCATCAGACCCCTAAGGAAAAGATTTGGGGAACACAGGAGGGGTATAGAGGAGGGCAAAGACAAATTTAGTGTTCCCAAACACTTTAAAGAATACCATCAGCAGTCCACTACAGGCCTCCATGTTTGGGTTCTCGAGGCCATACCCAGCAAGCTCCCACAAGCCGAACGTTTTAAACGCTTATGCCATAGGGAAACATTCTGGATCTACACCCTGGACACCTTATCGCCTGGAGGAATGAATGAAGACTTGGAAATCCAATCCATCCTCTAAGCACCTTGACCCTGAGCCCTCCAGGCCTCAACGCCTATGCCATAGGAAAACTTTCTGGATCTACTCCCTGGACACCTTATTGCCTTTTATCAGCATCTTCTTGTAAGTGCAGTTTTAATAAAATCTGTTTTTAACCTATTGCTACACTTAGTGGGGCACCGCTTCTTTTCTTCTCTTCCCTACCTCTACAGAGCTGCTTCTGCTCTGCTGGCAGGCTGCCCCACGGTCCTATGCTACCCTCTCCTGCCTTCCTCCCACTTCGCTACCTAGGACCCTGAAGTGTCTGATTTCCCTTGCTGTTGTGCATCCTGAAAGCGCCGCATTCATCATCTACTACAAAAAAAAAAATCTGACAGCTCCGGTTGGGCCCGCTGTACTAACCATGCAAGGTTAGTTCAGCAATCTGCCCCCGCTGAGCTGTTGTATTCTGACAGGGGACCTGATTAGCGCTCTCTGCCATTGGCTGAGAGCACTGATCGGAAGTTGGTTGGCTGTTGGTTTTTCAGCACGCTCATCCTACAGACCAACATACATGCAGGCCGAATGTCAGCAGTTTTTTTCACATTAAGATAAAAAACCTTCTGTGTGTAGCAGCCTCCCCAGCACCCCCCAATTACTTACCTGAGCCCCTTCTCTCTCCAGCAATGTCCATGAATGTCTAAGCCATCTGGGACATTCCTCCTGATTGGCTGAGACACAGCAGTGGCGCCATTGGCTCCAATGGCTGTCAATCAAAGTCAGTCAGCCAATCAGGGGAGAGAGGGGGCAGGGCTGGGTCGGGGCTCCATGTCTGAATGGATACACAGAGCTCTGACTCAGCTCGGGTGTCCCCATAGAATGCTGTTGGCTATGGGGGCACTTGATAAGAGGGAGGGGCCAGGAGCAGCAAAGAGGGACCTGAGAAGAGGTAAGTATAACATGTTTGTTATTTAAAGAAAAAATAAAACAAGACTTTATAATCACTTTAAATCTAGTGGTTGCCAGGTTTTTCTGCCTAATCCCTGTTCCACAATGCCCCACACCCCCATCTCTCCTCCTTCAGCTCCCCCAGCCACCCCTCTCTTTCTGTGTTGGGGAAGTAAACCATAAAAAAGGAAAAACCAAAGAACACAAAAAACAAAAATCAAACCAAAGAATTATATATACTATTTGTGATGATTTAGGGGAAAGAGTCAGGGAGGACTACTCTTAGCTACCCACCCAATTCTACCCTTCCCTTCCAACACCGTGCTCCCATATCCATCCCCTAACCCCATGTGGGCAGTCTATACCTAATAACATTTTCACTGTTCCAAATTATTGCGAGTGCAAAAAAGATGATCTCCCAACAATTAGCCCCACACCATAAAGGATGGTATGGGGGAAGAAAAAAAAAAGAAAAAAGGGGGAGAGGACAGGTAACAGAGGGTGACAGATGCCCAGGTAGGGCTCAGTCGATTATTACCCATCAACTATCTTTTTTTTAACATATTATCAGGTTTCCTCAACCTCTCCCTCTCCCCCCTCTTCTAATACATTTTCAGCACCCATATATCTTATAAAGACCAGGGACTGTTTGAACTCAAGCCAGCTTCTCCAAGTTCCATCAAATTTTTGATTGCAATCATTTTGTAAATGTGTTAATTCTTCCAATCTAGTACTATCTACCTCTCTAAACCATTCCAATATGGCATGACTTACTTGTAGCATGAAACAGACATCGCCAAGGATCTTGCCCAGTTTCAGAGTTGCTAATCATCTTAATTAAAATTCAGGACTTTTTTGAATATGACTGAATCATTAGGCAATGCCACCAAATATGGACATGTGTTCCCTCACCACCACACTCCCTCCACTATGCAGATGACGCTCCTGGATTGATCCTATGTAATTTTGATGGAACATAATACCACTTAGTTAGCAGTTTATAATTGATTTATTTTATCCTCATATCTATTGAGGTGGAGTGTTCATAATCTATGACTTTACGTTTTAAGGCTTCTGTGGTTGGTTCAATCAATTTGTGTTCCCAAACCCTCAGAAGACATGAGAACCCAGGGTCCGGGAGCAATATCAACATCCTATATATATATATATTGGAAATACCATGTCTATTTATCCCCCCTGGTCTATAAGTCTCTCCAATGGATTGAGCTCACAAACTGAACGGAGGGGTTTTGGCCACAAAATGCTGAAGTTGCCCAAATCTCCAGGCATCCCATGGCGCAGAGCCATACTTGGCACATAGTTCTAATAGTGAGCAAATGGCGTAATCATTCAGAATGTCCTTCAATTCTACTTCTCCGTTGGAACGCAGCTTGGACCGCAGGGCAGCGCGGGGCAACGTTATGCGTGTAGACGTCACGGGACCTAGGATGCTTTGCAACACATTTCAGAGCATTGCCATGCTGATTCCAAGCATTTACACTCCTTTGTCCTCTTCATCCCCTAGATCTCCATGGCGTTCCACAGAGTGCTACAAGCAGACACTTCCCATGGCGTCCCAGACTTCTCACAACTGATGAGCCTGATTTTAACTGATTTATGCGAGTAGCCCTGATTAGGGGTGCAATAAAATTTACCTGTCATTCTACACTTAGTGGCTCTTTTCTTTTTCTGCTTCCTTCCCATTGTTTCTCTAGAGCCAGCTAAAACTCATGTATCAGCTTGCCCAAGTGTTGAACTAATATGTACAACTCACAAACTTTACCAGACTGAGACACATTGCCTTTGCGCCTACTATTCCCCCCTTTCATTCAAATGGATATAATGGGCTAAGGGCCCTAAGCTCCCCTTGGGGAACTGAGATGTTTAATATTTCAGACTTCTCTATGTTGACTTTTAGATTTTAAATTTCCCCATTCCTTTTCAGTTCAACTAGGATGTTAGGGAGCGACTGTCTTGGATTAGATACATAGAGCATAATGTCATCTGCAAATACAGTCACCTCATGCTCATGTCCAGCAACTTCTATGCCCTGTATTTTTTGATTAGCCCAGATGGTCGCTAAGAGGGGTTCTAAAGATAACACAAAGAACAGAGGAGAAAGTGGGCATCCCCAATGAGTTTAATTATACAGCAAATGGCCGTGAATGGGTTCCATTTACTCATACTTGAGCAGTTGATTTGGAGTACAATGCCTCCCTCCATTTATACATACGTGGACCCAACCCAATATATCACAGTGCTGCAAGCATAAAATCCCAATCCAGCCTGTCAAAGGCCTTTTTGGCATCAATTGACAGAAAAAGTTCTGGGTTCTTACCTTTTCTAACTCTATGCATTAAGAGAATTGTTCTCAATGCATTATCCCTTGCTTCCCTCCAAGGGACTTTTTCTGTCAATTGATGCCAAAAAGGCCTGTGCTGAGGTTTATATGTGTCTATGATATTCTTGCTTGTGGCACAGCAATCAAAGCACATTTTCTAGGTACAAAGAAGCCAAGGTGTTGTTTAACCATGCCCCATTAAGCTCCTGCCAATGTTAACAGTTTTGGTCACATCCACTTTTTACCGTGGTAAAGTGTCCTTCATTCTCAAGTTCTAAATTTGGGAGGTAAGATACAACTCCTCCAACAGGACATGCAGGGTCTGGAACAATTATTACATAAGGTATCAAATGAATGCCAGGCTATGGTAAGATTAGTAGAAAAACAAGAGGTCTCATAGAAAAAAATATATATTGAAAACGTATGCAAACAATATGGAATGGAATCAGTCCATCTCTCTTAATAAAGTGCTGAAACAATTAAACATTCATAGTGATGCATTGTTGTAACAGTCCATAATAAAGTGACAAAGTGCGCTGTGCTGAGAAAATCTTCAAAGTGCCAATGTGCTTCACACGTGTGGGGGAACCCCTAAGGAATCCTACTCACCACAACACCATGACCCCCAGCTTTTCAGTCTGGGGATCAGGCAACGCTGTATGCGATCAGATATCATTTGGCTAAACACCTCCAGGGTTTTATGTCTCACGTAGTAACCGATAAGTATCCCATATGTTGTGGAAGAAAAAGAAGGGAATCCAAAATAGTGAAGTACTATCTGACTGATTTTATTGCGCAAAAAAAGAGTAATACTCACAAGACGAAACTCTAAAATCCGCTTTAGCAACAGTGTATGAACGCCGCTCTCAGCGTGCGTTCCAACCAAACCGGAAATGACGTCCACGGCACCCGAAAACCGGAAATTGGACGCAATGATGCAAAAGGACGCAATTCATATGAATATGACTTAAGTAGAGTGATACCTACAGAAGGCAAAACTCCCAGTAATATCAGAAAAAACTGCAGCTAATCTAGATAGGGAGGTCCCTAAAGAAGAAATAGAATTGACATCAATAGTACCAATGTTGGTAAAAGCCCAGGGCCAGATGGGTATACTGAACATCTCTATACTTCAAAAAGTTTTGAGAGATTTTAATACCTTAATTCCAGACATATATGAATGCTATTGGGGGAGGTATAGAAATGCGTACGGAAGCTTTAGGGGCCTTTATATCACTCATACTTAAGGAAGGGAGAGATTCAAGATTGTGCTCCAGTTTCAGGCCAATACCATTAATAAATAAAGATATTAAATTATATGCCAGATTGGAGAAAGATCAAGTCCCTCCAATATAATAGCAGTGACTGTTACAGCGATTTCCAACTTCCATGGGGATTCCACTTGTATGGCCAATGTATACATACATTGGTCAAAATTGTATAGCTCCCAACTGTTCCTGATTTTGAGGGACTGTCCCTGATTTGGAACAAAGTCCCTCTGTCCCTCTTTCCTCCTCATGTGTCCCTCATTTTGGTCTGATCTATATATTTGTATATAAAATGCACTTTTTATTTTTCAAAATGTGTTTCCCAGTGTTAAACCTTTCATCCAACTTCTAAATTGCTGCATTTGTAAATTTCAAAAGCCAATATAAAGGAATAGTAGTGATAAAAAAGCACTTGTGGGTTTACCTAATCTTTATCTTGTATAATTCTCCTCTAAGGGGTGTGACAGGGGTATGTCCGATGCCTACATCCTACATACTTTTGCTAATAGGTGTCCCTCATTCCAATCTCAAAAAGTTGTTAGGTATGCCAAACTGGTAAGATTGGCCGTACCTAACCTTCAGCTTTCAGGAAATATAAGAAGCTAGTAGGGTGTGGCTCATTTGATAAGGCTCCACATATTCCTGACACATCACTGACCCTTAAAACTGTTTAGTAGTTGATTGTACGTGGTGCCTAGATTGTCCTTTTAACTTAAAAAAAAAAAAAAAAAAATATTGTGTTTTTTTACATCTCTTTAAAGAAAATCTGCACATATTTCTGTTTCAGACGGGCAAATGAGTTCACCTCTACAGCTGCTCATTGCCACCTTGTAGCTTCCCTGGCTCCTGGCTTGTTATCCATGTGTGAACAGTGAACAGTTGCCTTCTATCAATTCTGGCATGGAATAGACTCTCCAGATTGTACATCAGTCACTCCTAGCACATCATCACTTTTCATAGACTTCAGAGCTGGCAGATGGAAACCTCATAACTATTCCGGAGTTTAGAGAGCTTCTGTATGTTCCAGATAATTGAATGGAACACAATATATTTTTTGAGTCAATCTTGTCCAAAAAAAGTGGTAGCCAAATATTTTTAGGGGCCTCTATAGTAGCTACTGGGAAACATTAAAACCACTGGCAATGAAACTTTAAAGTGAATCAGCGAGGATGGAAATTTAGGAGCTGTCTTTGTTGACTTGTCTCTAAAACTCAACTCCAGTTTGTATTTTTTTTTTAAGCAATACTCACTCTGCCTACAATCCAGCACCGTCCTCCTCTACCACTGGTCCTATTCTTGGCTGAATGATGCCCAAGGTCATTCAAACCATTTGCTATGAGACCAGGGTGTCAAGGGTCACCCCCCATGCAGGTGTTATCTCACAGCCTTGTCCTGTTAATACTGCACGTCGCATGGTTCCCTAATCTCTACAGCAGTGTTTCTCAACCTTTTTTTAGCCAAGGAACCCTTTCTGAACAATCTCAGAGGACCACATTCTAAAATGTAAAAAAATAAACAATAGTTTTATTTAACCGCTTCCACATTGCGCCCAGTATATTTACTGCGGCAGTGTGGATGTGTCCCGCGAATCACCGTAAATAAATGGCGATTTGCGGAGTGGCCTCTAGAGGGCCGGAGGAGTGTGCCCACGGCTTGGGCGGACCCGATGTCCGCCGGCGAGCCGCGATGAGCAACCACAGCAAAAAGAATGAGGAACCGCTGATGTAAACACGTCAGTGCGGGCATGGGAGATCTACTGATCCCTGTCACTGGGATCAGTTAGATCTCATATGCCCATAACAGCCCAGCCCCCCCCCACAGTTAGAACATGCCTAGGGACAACTGTTAACCCCTAGATCTCCCCCTGCAGGATAACCCCTTCACTGCCAATGACATTTACACAGTAATCAGTGGATATTTCAATTTCTGATCGCTGTATAAATGTCATTGGTCCCAAAAAAGTGTCAAAATGGTCCGCCCCAATATCGCAGTACCGCTAAAAATCGCAGATCGCCGCCATTACTAGTAAAAAATAAAAAAAAAAATAAAAAACCCCAGAAATTAATTATCATCATCCGTAAACACGGGCACTTTTGCGCAAACCAATCAATAAACGCCGATTGCGATTTTTTTTTTTACCAAAAATATGAGGAAGAATATAAATCGGCAAAAACCGATGAAAAAAAATGTTTTTTTATATTTTTTTTT
>BLSH010511396.1:514946-528159 GCA_018402905.1 Glandirana rugosa | reverse complement strand
CCTATGTGTAGGACCGGCACAAATAGTATACGTAGCACTCTCTAAAGGACTTACTCACAAAATCTTGAGAGCTCATAACGTTGTTCATAACGACTTTCCTCTTTAGTTGTTGCAATACTCGAGAGTTCTAAAACACTCATTCAGGAAATCTCTCACGATGCATATGATAAACACGGCCAGGATGTGTATCCCAGCCCTATGGAGACAAACTCGCTCCCCGACGCTGAAAGACTGGTTCTCTCGGCTAAACAGAGTTAGGGACATAGAGGAGTTGATCGCCACTTCCCTCGATAACTCGGATAAATTTAGAAAGACGTGGTCATGCTGGACCCACTTTCAATCTACCGACGACTATCGAGCAGTCTATCCATGAACTCCCCCGAACACCCTGAATATCCGGCATAGGTCACTGGGATACGGTGTGGCCAGATATGACAGACCCCGTAAGTAGATCACGTGCAGTACCTTTTACCCCTCCCCTTAACCCTGCACTAGGCTTGCACACTGATACCCCTCCCCCCCCATCCCAGTTCCTGCTACCTTTACCTTTTGTACCAAACCTTCAACACACGCTCAACTCAGCAGCAGCACACATAGAGCTTTTCTATGAGAATGATTACGCCTTATGCCCCAATGTGTAATGTTAATGGAATTACATCTGGAATCCAGTTATTCATGCAATGTCTTATCGCTACACCACCTCTGCTCTGGATTTGGATTTGAATGTGTTATTCATTGTGACTGAATGTGTTCGTACTCTATCTTAAATCTATCAATAAAATCTTTATGGAAAAAAAAAAAAGAAAACAAAGAGTTGTATCCCCAAACTCAATACATTTCATGACTCTGTTCACTTCTTCAGGAGTAGATGCACGCATAGTATAAATCAACTAGGAATAGATATGACAATATTTCCAAATGGTGACTGCTAGGGGAGTCTCACCCGGGAGTTGTGAAAGTGTGCAAGAAATCAAGGGGACAAACAGGAAGCAGATTCAACGTAGGTAGGCAATCCATGATGGCACCCAAAGTAGTTGCATGAATCAAGAGCTGTGAGCCCAAATGTTGCTTCTCAGTATCCTCATCCTACTTTTTTTCCCATGATGATACTAAGAAGTAGTGATACTATACCCCTCTATGACGAACCTATGCCCCTGTGTGGTCACCTTTGGTACTAGATATTGTAAGTCACTCGTATCATCTCCTGCTGTGAATTGCCTTGTGTCAGGGACGACAGGTCACCAGTACAATCAGAAGCTCATCAATGCGTGTGCCCGCCACTAATGCTGGCACCAGGCAGGCTATTTAAACAGGGCTTCTACTCATTGCTGTTTGGTCTGCAGCTTCTGCATGTGTTCCTGATTCCGTGTGACCTCAGATCCAGCTTATACTTTACCTGTGCTTGTCTGCTTGATAGCCTGACCCCGGCTTGTCTTAGACTCCTCTCCTGTCTGCTGATTCTGCCTGCTGATTCCCGATACAACCTTGGCTTGTGACCTGACCTCCCTGCTGTCTGCTGTCTCTACCTTATCTGCCTGATTGTTGCTGACCCGGCCTGTCTGACCCTGCATCCTGTTCACCCAGTCTGCCACAGCTTCCAGCTCTGCAAGCCTGCATCTGGCTCATCCAGTCTGCTACAGCTTCCAGCTCTGCCAGCCTGTATCCTGTCCATCCAGCCTGCACAGCATCCAGCTCTGCACACCTGCCTCCTGCTACCAGTCAAGCATCATACTGGCTCATCTGCTATATGCTTGCTGACTGCTGCTACTGGACTGATTACAGGCACTCTTACCCCACTGTGCTCCTGTGGCTGCTGTATCACTGCCAGCGAGCCGGAGTTGTCAGACTCATCTATCAGGTACGTGACACCTTGCAATTATTAACACATAAAATAGATTGTTGTGTGTTTGTATTAAATTTAGCTTGGCCCCTGCATACATACAGGCCTGTTTTCGCTGACAACATTGAGAACACTGAGAACACCTCTTGAATAGCTCAGATCCTATACTTAAAGTGTTACTAAACTTTAAAAAAAGTTTTTATTAAAATAACCATGTTATACTTACCAGCTCTGTGCAGTGGTATTGCTCAGAGTAGCCCGATTCTCATCTTCTAGGGTCCCTGGCGGTGATCTTGTGATCTTGGGTCCTTCTCTAATTCAGCTGGACTACCATAGCCAGCTGCTGGCTATGGGAAGAGGTAGTCTCTGCACTCCCGATTTGTGTCTAGGGAGCCGCGCTCCGTGGACTTACACAGCGGGACTTAGGTCCGCCCCAGCAGTTTGCGCAGCTCTTTACAAAAATGAAGGCAGACAGTACAGTTACATCACAATTTGGTACAAGAGGAATCAGAGGGCCCTGCTCGTTAGAGCTTACAATCTAA
The DNA here is from genome assembly GCA_018402905.1 of Glandirana rugosa. Classification (NCBI taxonomy): domain Eukaryota; kingdom Metazoa; phylum Chordata; class Amphibia; order Anura; family Ranidae; genus Glandirana; species Glandirana rugosa. The sequence goes on along the minus strand of BLSH010511396.1, from coordinate 525,777 downwards.
GAGGGAGGGTCAATTGATACAAAAGGTAAAAGCTGTGGGGGATGAGCTGATGTAGAAAGAAATAGTATTAGGTAGAAGCAGGATAGGCTTCTTTAAAGAGAAAGGTTTTCAGGGATCGTCTAAAGATGGATAGATTAGAAGACAGATGGACTGATTGGGGTAGGGAGTTCCAAAGGATGGGAGAAGCTCTCGAGAAATCCTGGAGGCGAGCATGGGAGGAGGTGACAAGGGAGCTAGCGAGCAGGAGGTCTTGGGAGGACCGAAGAGGGCGGCTTGGTTTGTAATTTGAGACTAGGTTAGAGATGTAGCTGGGGGCAGAGTTGTGGATGGCTTTGTAAATTATTGTTAGTACTTAGAATTTTACACGTTGGGTAAGTGGAAGCCAGTGGAGAGATTGGCAGAGAGGGGTGGAGGACACTGATCGGTTGGCAAGGTAGACAAGTCTTGCAGCAGCATTCATTATTGGCTGAAGGGGGGATAATGCATGCAAAGGTAATCCAATGAGGAGAGAGTTACAGTAGTCGAGGCGAGAGATAACCAGAGAGTGAATTAGAAGCCTTGTGGTGTCATTGGTTAAAAAGGGGCATATTCTAGTGATGTTGCGTAGGCTGAGGCGGCATGATTTGGACAGGGATTGGATGTGGTCTTGAAAGGACAGTTCAGAGTCTAGGGTTACCCCTAGCACCCTGGCATGTGGGGATGCACTAATAGTTGTGCCATTGATCTTAACAGAAAAGTCAGGGGAAGGGGCACGTGGGGGAGGAAATATCATGAGCTCAGTTTTAGATTCAGTCTGAGGAAGTGCTGTGACATCCAGGCTGATATGTCTGTTAGTAAGGCAGTGATCTGTGAGGAGACTGATGGGGTGAGCTGAGGGGTAGAGAGATAGATTTGGGTGTCATCGGCATATAAATGATAGTGGAAGCCATGGGAGGTTATCAGCTGAGCCAGGGAGGACGTGTAGATCGAGAATAGTAGGGGTCCAAGGACAGAACCTTGGGGGACCCCAACGGTGAGAGAATTTGGAGAGGAGGAAGTGGAGTTGTAAGTGACACTGAAGGTGTGGTGAGATAGGTAAGATTCAAACCAACGGAGAGCACAGCCATGGAGACCAAGCAAATTGAGTTTTTTGAGGAGGAGGGGGTGATCAACTGTATCAAAGGCAGCGGAGAGGTCCAAGAGTGAGAGTATGGAATAATGACCGTTGGTTTTTGCTGTTAGTAAGTCATTTGTGAGTTTTAGGAGGGCAGTTTCTGTGGAGTGGTGTGGACGAAATCCAGACTGAAGGGGATCAAGGAGGTTGTTTTCAGTGAGGTGGTCACTCAGTCGGTTGCAAACTAAACGTTCAAGGATTTTGGAGGCAAAAGGGAGTAAGGAGATGGATCTTAGGTTGTTAAGATTGGTGGGGTCCAATGTGGCCTTTTTTGGCATGGGAGTGACTAGTGCATGTTTTAGAGGGTTGGGGAAGATGCCAGTAGAGAGGGAGAGGTTGGAGATATGAGTTAAACAGTGTAGGATAGAGTCAGAGGGTGACTGTAGTAGTTGAGAAGGAATGGGGTCTAGGGGGCAGGAGGTTAGGTGGGCGTTATAGATAAGTTTAGTGACTTCCTCTATGGTAGCTGGGTTAAACGAGAGTATTGATTGTGCAGGAGGACAAAGAGTGTGAGGGGAGTGAGAAATCTGTAGAGAGGAGATCTCAAGACGAATTGTATCAATCATATTTTTAAAGTGATAAGCAATCTCCTGGGCAGTGAGCAAGTTGGTGGGTGGAGGTAATGGAGGACGAAGTAGAGTGTTAAAGGTAGAAAAGAGTTGACGGAGGCTCCGTTAAAGATGCTCAAGAGCACGGCTCTTTTTTTTTTAGGCTTCTGGTATCGTCTGTCTGCCAGGATTGTAGTGGTCGGGGCCTGATTCTGTGTGTAGTGAGGGGGGCCAAGGTATCTAGAGTGGATGACAGTGAGCTGTTGTATATAGAAGTGGCCAGGTTGGGGCAGGACAAGGATGAGATTTTGTCGTAGAGACAATCTGTAGCAGAAAAAAGAAGAGAAGGGTTAAGATGGCGAAGGTTTCTACGGGTAATTGTTTGGTAGCTGGAAGGCAAGGAGGAGGAAGACAAGGAGAGAGTGAAACTAATAAGGTGGTGATCAGAGAGAGGAAAAGGAATGTTGGAGAGGTTGCACGGAGTGCATAGGTAGGAGAATATGAGGTCAAGGCAGTTGCCATCAGTGTGAGTAGAAGCATGTGTCCATTGTTTTAGGTCAAAAGAGGGGGTTAGCCTCAGAAAGTTAGAAGTAGCAGGAGTGTCAAGATTAGCAGGGATGTTGAAGTCACCAAGAATGACATTACTGAATATATAAAAATATGAGAATTACAGTGTTTCTCCTATGATAGTAAAGGTAAACAGCTAAAACAGAAGATCGACACTTGATCTTAACATAACTCCTAAATACAAAAATTGTGTAGCGCTTAATTGTGGGTCCCCTATTAGGTCCACTACGTATTAATATACCCGTATCCACCTAATACAGTGCACTGAAATTATTAAATAATGGAGTAAGTACTGAACAAAATTCATAACAGTATAAAAGTCGCTCTTCTTTTGTTTATAGCGGCGATCAGAAATGATGCAGAGGTGATCAAATACCACCAAAAGAAAGCTCTATTTGTGGGAAAAAAAGGACGCAAATTTTGTTTGGGTACAACTCCACATGACCGCGCAATTGTCAGTTAAAACGACGCCGTGCCGAATCGCAAAAAGTGCTCTGGTCCTAAAGCTGGAAAACCTTCCGGTTGGTAAGTGGATAACATCAGTGATTATAGTCCAATAAAAAGTGCTTAACCTTACCCATCCAGGCCAGTATGAATCATACAGTGGGATCCCTGTGGGCCTTTTATATCCATCATTGTGGTAAGCGCATAATATACTAACGGTGGTGGAACAACTGTCACAGCAATTGTGGATCGTCACAGATCTTCAAATTTGATCATCACTATTTTTGGACGGGGACTATTTTTACAGAATTTACATTTTTTCACATTAAGTACTTTTTATTGGACTATAATCACTGATGTTATATATGGAATTTTTTCCACAGGGTTAGGCACTACATGTGGACTATTATAATGTTATGAATTTTGTTCAGTACTTACTCTTCACATGATTTGTATTTGCACTTGTCACTTTATACTACATTATTTAATAATTTCAGTGCACTGTATTAGGTGGATACGGGTATATTAATACAGAGTGGACCTAATATGGGACGCACACTTAAGCGCTAAACAATTTTTGTATTTATGAATTACTGAATATATGCATTGATTGTTGTTAATTTGATGAATATTTAGACCTTGTCTTTATTTGAAATGATGACATGGCCTTTAGTGGATGGTACATCCCATGAAGAAGCCCAGCGGGCAAAACATGTTGGGATTCACCACCACAATACAGCTATGAATTTAAGGCCTTTAATATATGGGTCATGATTGTACTTGATTTAATAATTCTATTTTCTAATAAACATTGTATTTTAAATAAAGTTTTGTTACTCACTATGATGCACCTGAAAAATCCTGTAAAATCCCCTTTCCACTTCTTACTAGTATTTAAGGGATGTGGTGCATTAACTAAATGAAATTAATTAAATAATGATTCACTCACACTAATCTATATTGCATATGGGAAGTGATCATTTGGGTAGGGAGTGCCGAAGAATTACAAATCCTATATTCATCACTCCCATGACAGCCAGCACTCTTCTATGCTGTCCAATGATCTGGGTTGTGGGTGGGCCATTGCCATCCTCCTGTACAACACAAGACCGATGATCCTGTATTGTATGTGCTGATGTCAGGGAGCTGTGACAGCCTAAGGTTGGGCTTTTGGGAAGATCTAAAGGCACAAATTAACTTTTAAGTAGGTCAAACAACATTATGGTATAATGGAATGCTAATGATATGTTAAGTTACAGTATAAATAGTATTACATAGAAATCTGCCATTTGTTCAAAGTATGGTTAGCCCAGCCTGCTTTTTTTCAACTATTTCTGGTATTTCTAAGCAAGCTGCTTATATACCTAGAATGATAAGTGAAGCACTCTAATGGAATCTTATCAAAAGTGATATGTATTCTAAAAATGAAATCTGTGGAATAAAAGTGCAATATAAAAAAAACATCAGAAAGCAAATAAACAATGCAAATTAGTATGAAGCAGATATAGTTCTTGAAATATATATCCCAAAGAAAAAATGTGCACATTGTCCAAAACATTAATAATAGTCCCATACACTGGGGGTCCCTAACTACCAGGCCGCGAATAGGGCGGCCCAGTAAGCGGGCAGGAGAGCGAGCAGGGAGATAACATCATCTCTCACCGCCTGCCCCCGCATCACCGCAGTTCCACCCTCAGTGTGCACCTGCGGGCAGCAGAGAGGTTACATCATCTCTCACTGCCCGCCCTCACTCTGGGAGCCATGTGCTGAAAAGCTGGGGAGAGAATGCCAAATCTGCTGTCACTTTTGCCTGCCACCAAATTGCCTTTACATTTAAAAAGTGACAAGTTGCATCTGGTATTTGTTGGTGGCAGGCGGCAGTGGGAAGTTTCAGCTGGTGGCAGGAGTGTGACAATTTGCATATGGTGGCAAGTGACAGTCCGCATCTGGTAGCAGACGATGTGGCAAGTGACGCGACAAGTGACAATACTCATCTGGTGGCAGGTGACATTTCAAGTCACAATCTGCATCTGGTGGCAGATGATGTGGCAAGTGACAATCTGCATCTGGTGGGAGGCGATGTGGCAAGTGATGCGACAAGTGACAATACTCATCTGGTGGCAAGCGATATGGCAAGTCACAATCTGCATCTGGTGGCAGATGATGTGGCAAGTGACAATCTGAATCTGGTGGCAGGCGATGTGGCAAGTGACAAGCATCTGGTTGCAAGTGACAAGCTGCATTTGGTGGTAGGCAACGTGGCGAGTGACAAACTGAATCTGAAGGCAGGTGACATTACAAATGACAAGCTTCATCTGAAAGCAGGTGACATGACAAGTGACAAGCTGCATCTACGGCAGGTGACATGACAAGTGAAAAGCTGCATCTGACGGCAGGTGACATGACAAGTGACAAGCTGCATCTGACGGCAGGTGACATTACAAGTGACAAGCTGGATCTGATGGCAGGTGACATGACAAGTGACAAGCTGCATCTGGTAGCAGGTGATATGACAAGTGACAATCAGCATTTGGTGGCAGGCGACGTGGTAAGCGACAATCTGCACCTGGTGACAAATGACAAGTTGCATTTTGTGGCAGGCGATATGGCAAGTGACCAGCTGCATCTGAAGGCAGGTGACAAGACAAATGACAAGCTGAATCAGGTGGCAGGTGACATGACAAGTGACAAGCTGCATCTGGGGGCAGGCGATGTAGCAAGTGACAAGGTGCATCTGGTAGCAGGCAACGGTGGCAAGTGACACGCTCAGGATTTCCACTGATTCTGATTTTGCATTAAGGTGAGTAAAATTATTTAATTTTATATTACAATGTAATTGAAATAATGCGCTTCAATCATCCTGACACCATATCAACCATGGTGCCATGATGATTGAAGCAACAACACCAGCCATTGCCCCGACAAATTGCCAGTAAAAAACAGCATAATTTTCTTCCACACAGCCAGTTCCTGGTGCCAAAAAGGTTGGGGATCGCTCCAATACACCATCCAATCATCATGTGACAACAATCTTCAGAAAGTACAACTCATTTTTTCCACGTGCATAAGGAATTCATACTTTATCCCCCAATGAAAGGGTCACCAATGTGCCCATGACCAAAACTCCTCTTTGGGTGTCCTTTTACCTGGTTGGATGCACAACAACAGGAGGCCACCTGGCTTATTAATAAAAAGATATATCGCAGCTTGTATCCAGGGCCAATTCTTTATACTGGTCATCAGTCTCTCCAATATAGAGGTCATAAAAAAAGAGAAGACAAGATAGACTGCAAACCACTATTAAAAAACTTGTGAACATACACTCACATGGCAGAAAGGGTAAAGGGCTTTTCCACTATACAAAAAAACCTCAGCAAGATGGCATCCTAGCTTCACCCTAGGTAATGACATTACCCCTCACCTGAGGTGTGTAAATATCTTTACTTCCATTAATTCAGTAGGTAAAAGGCTTTTTTGGTGTGGACTCCTCCTTCCTTGAACCACTATAAGGGAAATCTCCTGGAAACGAAACCTGTACCCAGAGCAAGGTTTGTTGGTGCAAGGCCTGATGAAGGTGTGGAGAGAGCTGTCAACAGATGCCAGTTAAGCCAGGATGAGTTGCCCCGCAGGGGACTCAACACATAAGGAACAGAATCCTAGTTCCTCTAGGAAACGCCATGCCCATGTTACACTGCAATGACAAGGTCACTTCTCCTAAGCCCAGACAGGAATAGGTTAAAACAGCAATTGTGCTCCCCTGCTATATATAACACATGGGGTTGATTTTCTAAAATTGGAGAGTGCAAAATCTGGTGTAGCTGTGCATGGTAGCCAATCATCTTCTAACTTCAGCTTGTTCAATTAGGCTTTGACAATAAAACCTGGAAGCTGATTGGTTTGTATGCAGAGCTACACCAAATTTTGCACTCTCCAGTTTTAGTAAATCAACCCCATGGCATTACAAACAGGATTTTAGAAGTCCATTGGTTAAACATGGCATAAAAGGATTAAAGCCCTATCTGTAGGTAAAACCTTAAAAGAGAGAGTAATAGATGCCACTTCCCTATGAATACCGGTAGGTGCAGCAACATTACAGGGGTTTTATGCCCGAGGTGAATATGGGGCTCCTGTTTTTATGCCCAAGAGGGACTGAAGGAAAACTGTAGCTGGTGCACTCAGCCTGTGGACAGGTCCCATCTTCAAGAGATACAAAGAACCTGACCGGAAACACTGCAGGAAACCTATGGCTGATATCTTTGTCCATGGCAGTGGCACCCAAGTGACAGTTATACCAACCACCTCCATCAACTGAGCTACAGGCCTTTGCATTGTCCTTACAAGGACCAGCCCCCATCAAAACCTAGAAAGGACATGCATCACTGCAGGAATAAGCTTGAGACCAAGTCCTTTATTTGAAGAAATTTGACGCAATGTGCCGGGACTTTAATTCTGGAAGACACATATCCATGGACATAATCTGGATCAGACCTGATATGCCAGTTGGGATGAGGACTGTAATCAGGAGGGACCCACAGATGGGGCAAGTCAAATGATAACCAGGAACCTCATATTGTAAAGCGCTGCGCAAACTGTTGGCGCAATATAAATCCTGTATAATAATAATAACCTAATTATCATGTGTAGTGCTACCCCTGAAAGACGGCCACTGAATTTAACTTGTTCTTTCCCAAATAGTACATAGGCTGCCCATTCACCCCAGCAACAGTCCATTCACACTGGCTCCAATAAACAGTCTAGGGATGTTTATCAAAATGGGGGAAGATTGGGACTTTAAATGAAGCACGGCTTGCCAAGATCCTATGCTTCCATTCCTGGTTTCAGTTAAGGCAAAAGGAATAAAAAGCGGAACTTTGAGTGAGGCGCGCAATGGATATTAAATACTTAGATATGAAAATAGTGTTAATCAATTTTTAATTCTTAGATATATATGTATAATAATACTAGAATATAAATTTGAGACCATGCTCTAGAATAAAATATATATATAACACTGTACAATTCACATTGCAATAAAATATCATATGCATACAAACTTGTTCACAAATTTCCCATGGCACATAGCCAAATAGGTAACCATGATGACTATTGAGATCTTGAATACATCAGCAGAAGTCCCATATCAAATAGTGTTGATTATATCAGCAGGGGTCTCATATGAAAAAATATATTTTGTCTTTGTACAGCACATGAAAGGATAGGACTGTTCATAGCTCAACACACGTTTCATGCCTTAATGATCACTCTTCAGGAGCAAGCCTATCTATGATAAAAATAGATATGTATAGTTCAACATTGTAGGATATGAGACAGGGATCTCTAAGCACATAAAAATAAAAAAATAAAAAAATATATATTAAACCACCAATGCATGAAACTTACAAAATCATCAAAGTGCTAGGAGTAGGATGCCCATGCCTGGAAACGCATGTCACACCCCTCTCTGGTCAACACTACACCATCTCTGTCCACCGTGGGTGCTGCCCTGTTTGGTTTGATGTAGTCTTTGGTAGCCCCCAGAGCTCCCAGCAATGGTGATCCTGGCTGAATTGCGTTTCCAGGCATGGGCATCCTACTCCTAGCACTTTGATGATTTTGTAAGTTTCATGCATTGGTGGTTTAATATATATATTTTTCTTTTTTAATTTTTATGTGCTTAGAGATCCCTGTCTCATATCCTACAAGGTTGAACTATACATATCTATTTTTTATCATAGATAGGCTTGCTCCTGAAGAGTGACCATTAAGTCACGAAACGTGCGTCGAGCGATGAACAGTCCTATCCTTTCATGTGCTGTACAAAGACGAAATATATTTTTTCATATGAGACCCCTGCTGATATAATCAACACTATTTGATATGGGACTTCTGCTGATGTATTCAAGATCTCAATAGTCATCATGGTTACCTATTTGGTTATGTGCCATGGGAAATTTGTGAACAAGTTTGTATGCATATGATATTTTATTGCAATGTGAATTGTACAGTGCCAGTCTAGGGATGTCTTTTCAAGTTTATTGCTTGCAGAACTGCAAAGGAGAATGAGAGGGATATGGCATAGGATAATCTAAAAATGCTCAGAAGCAGTAGTTTTCAGAAGACAGTCTTTCCTAACAGAAGTGGTATTGATTGAAAACAAGGCCTCTCAGCTGAGGACCTGGGGGCAAATTTTGGGCATCTGGTTACCGTGCATCAGCATGCAACTATCGATACCCAGTGCAGAGTACAGCATACAGGCCTCAGGTATCAGCTTAAAGTCACTACTCACTAGCCCCCAAGACAGTTGCCTCCTTCCAGCTTCCTTTGCATTAAACCCAGTGAGCAAGATGGCCCCTCTCAGGACCATCCCCGCTGGTGTGGTTCTACATTCAGTTCTGAGCAAAAGTCCATTTGAGCCTTAGATCCTTGCACTTCTGTAGCCTCCTCAAGCAGTTGTTTAGTCTATGGGGTGCTGGCAGCAAGAACCCCTCAATCTCTAGGACCTTCCTGGGGATAAGGAATCATGTTCTCCAGTGTCTCAGACTATTTATCCACAAAGCCTGCTTCTGGAAACTTCCCCTCCAGGGATTGGCCAGAACCCAATAAATATTCAGGCTGGACACTTTTAATCTCCTACCTTAAGCTCTGGAAGCTTCTTCCAGAGACAGGGGCAAGCAAGCAAACTCCCAACCTGTGAGACCCTGAATAGGCTAGACTAAAAAATCACTGTTCTCTTGATTACAAAGGAACTATAGCTAAATTTGCCTAGCACGTACGTCGGGAGGGTGCAACATCCAGACAATAGCTCAGGCTAGATGTACGCCCTTGTGGAAATGGCTCATAGACTGTTTGAAGCACTGTTCTTTGACTGTCATGCCAATATTAAATAGTACACTCTAACTACACTGAACTGTTATGTTAAAAAAAAAATTCTAGACCATGTTTTGTGGGAAAGAAAGATCTAAACACAGGTAGGGGTTGCTATTTTGTTTTCTGTGCCTGTGCAGAGTTCTCTATAGTGTTGGTAAGAATCCTCCAACATGCCCTGTGGGTGGCCCAGAAAAAAAATAACATATAGACAGTTAGGTCTCATTTGCTTATCTGCACCTTAGGGGAAAAGCCTGGAGCAGTGGGGGGACTGCATGCATTTTTGGATTTGAAACTGCATCCCTGCATCCCCTCTGTCAAGGTATGCCAAACTCCGGGACACCCCTCCTGTGAGTAACAAGCCTCTCCTCCCTCTTTTCATTCCACTTCTCTCTGTCATAAGCGGAGCTATCTGTAACTAAATCATGTGTGCCGTCACCCCAAATGTTTGCTGAAGTGTGTAAATATCTCTACTTCCATTGATTCAGTTCTTGGTGTGGACTTCACCTTCCTCTAACCACTATATGGGGACCACTCTTGGAAACGAAACGTGTACCCAAATAGCAGAGCCGAGTCTGTTGGTGCAAGGCCTGAAGCAGGTAAGCAGAAGAATGTACAAAGGTACTGGTTAAGCCAGGATGGGTCACCATGTAGATTTTCCCCCTCAAAAGGGAGAGCAGGATAGTTCCATGTCCATTGTAAGCTGCATAGACAAGGTCACTACCCCTGGTCTAGGTCTAGACAAGTACAGGTTAAAGAGCACTTGCAGGCATCTGCTACCCAACACATTTTAATAGGGATATTACATGGCTTGTGTGAGAGATTTTGTGCCTAAATTCTCTCTTAACTAGAGTTGAGCGAACACCTGGAAGTTCGGGTTCTGCTGGTCCGTCCGAACTTCGGGACAAAGTCCGGGTCCGGGTCCAGACGGAACCCGAACGATCGCACGGACAACGAACCCCATTGAAATCAATGGGGACCCGAACTTTTAGGCACAAAAATGGCTGTAGGAAAGTCCTGGAAAGCCCCAGAGGGCTGCAAAAGGAAGTAAAATGGGGGTAAGGGTAGGGCAAGCGCCCTACAAAAAAATGGGGACAGGGAAATAACTTTAAATATTTTTAAAAAAATAAAAACATAAAAAATGCAAAAATGGAGATGAATGTGGTTCATCTTCAAACTGTGTCTGAAAAGTATTAATTAACGGTAGAAGCCATATAACTGTTCTAAAATCATCTTCAAACTAGGGCAAGTGCCC
>BLSH010511396.1:499555-511398 GCA_018402905.1 Glandirana rugosa | reverse complement strand
TAGAGACACGGACCTTGTTTAGTCGTACCCTCTTATCCGGCGTCGGAGCCGGAGGGGTCGGCTGGGAGGGTGTGTCGAAGGCATGCCCGGAAGGTCCGAAGATAACGATAGGTGTCCTCTTGGTCCCCCACAATACGGCCCCCTGGGTGGTACCACGGGGGAAATAAGATGCACGACCAAGGCTGTCCCGAGACACCTATCTATCCGGCGCCGGAGCGCATTATTAGCGTGGGGCGCTCCACGCGAGTTTGGAGGCCTACCTCGGTGCCCCAGGACGAGTCAGACGGGGTCCGACAGGGGCTGGACCCTTGTGATCGACACGCACCTCCCTCTAGGAAGAATTCCGACTTCTACCCGATCTACTCGCCCGCATGCGCCGGCTGACTGGGATGGCCGCGTAATCTCGGGCTCCGTCCCGCTCCGCTCATCTAGCCCATCTTCAGCCTTAAGAAGGATCTCCCTCCACGCACAGCTAGTGTTCCCAGGTCGGGGACAGCCTGGGGCAGACTGAGCAGGACCCCGTGGCTCCATCCGGAGGTTTGAGCGCACCTCGCGGGGTGCGATTATTACGCGAGGCCGCGGCCTATCTATCCACAGAGCCCTGTCGGAACCAGCACGTAGAATAAAGGGGGCACCATGGTGGGTCCCCCGGCATAACACCCCCTGGTTCTCCTGTGGATAGCAATAGAAGCCTGGAAGGCCCGTACGGAAGCTGTGTGGGAGGGTCGGCTGGGGAGGCCGAGGCTGCGGCCTATTCTCCCATGCTGATTTGTTCCAGGCACAGAGATTGAGACAGCCAGTGGCCCTCACTCCATCGACAACCAGCCCTTCTTCAACCTGATGGTTTTCCTCCATAAAGCAGGGAAACAGAGATTCAGTCAGAGGCCGAGAGTGTAAGGATCTGGAGCTTCCATGCGACCCCTGATAAGCAGCGGTGTTAGCCAGCTTCTTTGAACCCTCTAGGCAGACCCTCCGGCAGCCCCCACCACGGGCCTCCCTTGGCTCCCCTGGGGTCCCCAGTGTTTCAGCCCCAGTCTTTTCAACTGCTTCTAATAAGACCACTTCTGGATCACATGCCATGTATGCGGCAACGGTGAGGAGATTTATCTCCAAATACCCAGACTTTAAAGGTCAGACCCCTGGGATTTCCACACTGCCCACTGACCCTTCACCACCCCTCAAAGACACTTCTGAGGACATGGAAGCCGGGGCAGAAGGGGACTCTCAAATTCTACCAAGTCCAGGGCTCCCTATGAAGGAACCCAACAACCCCCAAGTTCTTTCCCCAGCCTCCACGGTTTCCCTTCTGGAGAGGACTTTGGACGAGATGTTTGATGTTTCCCCAGGGGACCGGATCCCCAACCCGGACACCATGGGAGTCCAGGGGCCGCACGCACCATCTTAACATTCTGATTTCAGATTCATGATGGAAACCTTTTCCAAAATGCTTTCTAAAGGTTTGGCACAGACTGCCTCTCAAATCACTTCTACCATCCAGACTGAACTCCAGAGCTTGGGGTCTAGGATTGATGCCATTGAACAAAAGACTGACCAGACGATTGCCAGGGCAAACCAAAACACATCGCGTATACAAGACCTTCAAGACCAACTAGACACAGCCCTCTCCAAAATTGAGGATTTGGAGAATCGCTCCCGGAGATACAACTTTAGAATCCGAGGACTTCCAGAAAATATCACGGATGTACCTAGAGCTGTCTAAGCCTTCATCAAGGAGCTGGTACCCAATGTCCTGGAACATAAACTGGAATTAGATAGGGCTCATAGGGCCCTCCAGGCCCCTTGCACGGATGGACTTCCCAGGGACATTGTAGTCAAGCCGCACTTTTACTCGGTCAAGGAAGAGGTCATGAAGCTCTCCAGGACCTCTCCCCAACTGTCCTTCCCAGGGCACACAATCCAGGTGTTCTCAGATATCTCCCCTTGAGACCACTCCTCCATGTGCTAACCCATAAATCCGTCAAATATTGGTGGTCTTTCCCCTTTCGCCTCTCTTTCTTATTCAAAGGCAAGAGGTATGGCCTTAGTACCTTTCAAGAAGGAAAACATCTTCTGGTTAAGCTGAACTTGATCTCCTTGGATCCATCTTCCGCCCTCCATCTCAAAGGAGCGGGCTCTTCCAAACGGCCATCCCCTCAAAGACCCATCCCCCCAGTGTGGAAGAAATCACATTCTAAAAGGACTCGCACCCCCCCCCCTGATCATTGTTAGCCTTACATGGGGTTCTATTTCCTTTGTGGTTTGCCCTGATTTGAATTAGGTCGGAAGAACCCTTTTTCAAGAAGGGACTTTTATTCTACACCTGTCTATTATCGTTGTTCTGGTTTTTGTCTCTTCAAACAGTTTTGCTAATTATATGGTTCTAATCTGAGGGCTTTAGCCTTGGGACTTTCCCGTCGGGCCCAATGGGAGTTTCCCATGGGTGGTCCCGGCGGGTTCGGGGGGTTCCCCGGGTTGACCGTGGTGCCCGGCTCCATCCCTCTCTTGTTGGGCCCTCCCGCTTATACGGGTGGGGATCGGACCCGAGGTTACTCGGGGGCTCACAGGGGGTTCCGTTTAGGCCCTGGCAGCCTAGAGGTTAAGACGTTCATTACAGGTTGTTGATGTATTTACAGTTACTAGACAACTTTTTCTTCTTCGGTTTCTTGGCTACAGGCTTCGAAGAGGGAGTATGGGTCATTGTCCCATTGTAGTGGGGGGCATTCTGGGGCTGGGGGAGCCTGGGGGGGCTCTCTAGGGGCCCTTCATACCGCACCTCGTTCCCCTACCCCAGGGCCCTACTCCTACCTGAGGGGGCAGAGAAAAGACATTTGCCCTAGCAGGGCTCTGCAAGTTACACTTAAATGAATAGATTAACTCTATGTATTGTTAAGGGCTATTTATCGAGCGGGGCGGTAGGCATGCTCCTCCCTCTGCACTCGGACTCCACCAAATGGTTAACCCGAGGGCAGAAGTGACTCTGCCGGTGAACTAGACGCTCTTAGGAAGTTCCTGAGGTTGGGGGGCTAACTTGGAGGCCCCCAACCCCTGGACACGGAGAAGGGTGGCGGTGTTTAACCGGACCCCCCCTCTCTTGTCTTCTCTGACACTTGACTTGTTCTCTCTTCCTCTCCTTTTCTCTTCTTTCTTATTCTATCTACTAATTCAGGTTCCAGGAAAGCAGCCTTTGGTTGGACTCAGGCGGTTTCAGGGCACGTGCTCCATGAGTGATGACAACCTTCCTCGACCCTCTACAAGGTGGGGTGAGTTGTCCCGCAGTGATGCATATATTCCCCCAAAGCCACCATGGCAAACCCTCCTGACCCCATAGTTACGCTGAAATTGGCATCTCACAATGTCTAAGGTCTTAACTCCCCTCTGAAACGCAAAAAATACTTTCAGATGGCCCACTCACAGCATTTGGATGTCCTTCTCCTGCAGGAAACCCATTTTCCTAGTAATTTTGACCCAAAATTTATACGCTAAATTCCCTCATTTTTTTCTAGCAAACGAGAGGTGTAGGAGTTTTCTTCCCCAAGGGAGCGAGGTTCCAATCCAGACAGATAATTAGAGACTAGAGTTGAGCGAAAATTTGGGATCGTACCGGACTTTGGGGTGTCCATGCCCCGAACCCGATCCCGGACATTAAAAAAAAGTCCGGAATCGGGTTTGGTATTCGGGTATTTTTGCTGCCTTTTCTATAGCTGCTGGGTAGCCAATCAATAAGCTTTTCACTAGTTTGCCCTTAGAAGCCATCACAGCCATGCTATTAGTAGGCCAGTGCATCATGTGACCCAGCCTCTATATGGGGCTGGAGTCACGTAGCGCCGCATGTCAGATCGTCTCAGACTAGAATAGGGAGAGTTTCATGCCGCTGCTGTGAGGGAAAGATTAGCGTTCAAAACCATCTCAGACTGCATTAGGGAGACCTTCATTGCGGTCCTGTGAGGGACACATTAGGGTTCAGAAACATCTTATAGTGCATTAGGGAAACGTTCCTGTTGTAGCTCTGAGGGAGAGATTCTCATTCTAAAACCATCTACTACTGCACTAGGGAAATGTTACTGTGGGTGCTCTGAGGGACAGTTTATCATTCTAAAAACAACTACAACTGCATTAGGGCCAGGTTCCTGTTGGTGCTTTGATGGAGAGTTTATCGTTCTAAAAACAACTACAACTGCATTAGGGCCAGGTTCCTGTTGGTGCTCTGAGGGACAGTTTATCGTTCTAAAAGCAACTACAACTGCATTAGGGCCAGGTTCCTGTTGGTGCTCTGAGGGACAGTTTATTGTTCTAAAAACAACTGCAACTGCATTAGGGCCAGGTTCCTGTTGGTGCGCTGAGGGAGAGTTTATCATTCTAAAAACAACTACAACTGCAATAGGGCCAGGTTCCGGTTGGTGCTCTGAGGGAGAGTTTATCGTTCTAAAAACAACTACTACTCTATTAGGGCCTTGTTCCTGTTGGTGCTTTGAGGGACAGTTTATCGTTCTAAAAACAACTACTACTGCAATAGGGCCAGGTTCCGGTTGGTGCTCTGAGGGAGAGTTTATCGTTCTAAAAACAACTACAACTGCATTAGGGCCAGGTTCCTGTTGGTGCTCTGAGGGACAGTTTATCGTTCTAAAAACAACTACTAATGCATTATTGCCTTGTTCCTATTGGTGCTTTGAGGGAGAGTTTATCGCTCCTAAAACAACTACTACTGCAATAGAGCCAGGTTCCTGTTGGGGCTCTGAGGGAGAGTTTATCGTTATAAAGCCATCTCCTACTGCATTAGGGAGAGGTTCCTGTTGGTGCTGTGAGGGGGAGATTATTGTTCTAAAATCATCTCATACTGCAGTACGGACAGGTTCCTGTCGGTGCTGTGAAAGACAGATTGCGGGTAAAACAGTGGGTATGGCGCTAACTTTTTTGTAAAATAAAACAATTGTGGTAGTGAAAATTGTATATATATATATATATATATATATATATATATATATATATATATATATATACTAGATTATCAAATAAAAATTAAATTAAATTAAGTTAAATTTTTTTTCATACATAGTCCATAATATCCATAACAGTGAATCAATCAGTACATACATGTGCAAAAACTTGGTGACTTTAAATAAAGTGCAATAGTGCAAAGAGCAATTGATAAAAAATAACAAATACATATGACTGAAAACTAATGATAAGTGAAGTCCATCAGAAAATATGGTGTAGGGCTCCCCTCCTACAAAACACCCCACTCACCAACTTCCACAATTCTCCTAAAGTTGTATGTGTCCCAATCCCGGGACTCTCTCTGTGATGTCCGGTCAAACGATCCCTCGTTCACCCGTTCAGGGTCCTGGCATCAATCGGCATAGAGTGTAAACAGCAGTTTAAGTGCATGGAATATCAATCATATAACAACATTAGTGTAGACTTACAGTTCGATAAGAGAAGTCAGACGTGGTGCCAAGGAACATCTGTGCGTTCCACTGAGGCAAAAGCCGGAAGTGCGTGTGACGCTCACAGGCTCCGCCTTACGCGTTTCGTCACTTAAACGTCATCGGAGACGGCCTTATTGATTATCAATCGTTCTAAAATCATCTCATACTGGTGTAGGGAGAGGTTCCTGCTGCTGGTGTGAGCGGTGCATTTCTTGCGCAAAAATAAAAAGTGCATCTACAATTTTCTTTTGTTAAAAAAAATAAGAATAATATATATTTTTTTTTGTATTAATAAATAGTGCTAAATAGTACATTTGTGTCCAGAATGAGGAGAGCATCAAATAAGGGACGTGGTGGTGGTCGTGGTGCTGCTGGTGTTGGTGGTGTTGCTGAAGCTCCTGTTGCAAGGAGAGGACGTGGTCGATCTGTGCCAGCTACACGCACAAGTGAAACACCTTCCTCAGGTAGCCAACAGAACCTTCAACGTTATATGGTAGGCCCGAATGGCGTTCAACTAATGGTGAGGCCAGAACAAGTACAGGCGATAGTAGATTGGGTGGCTGACAATGCCTCCAGTTCCTTCACATTGTCTCCCACCCGGTCCCTTGATGAAAGCTCAGAGTTGGCACCTGAACCCCATGGCCATCTGTCTTTCACCTCAGCCCCTTGTAAATCAGCCAAGCAGTCTGAGCCCCAAGTCATGCAGCAGTCTCTTATGCTTTTTGATGACTCTGCTGCTGTGCTTTCCGTGGGCCATCCACATAGTCCTGGCCCAGAAGTGGAAGACATTGAGTGCACTGATGCTCAACCACTTCTGGTTCAGGATGAGGACATGGAAACACCACGGCAGCACGTCTGTGATGATGATGACCAAACACAGGTGCCAACTGCTGCGGCTTTCCTCAGTGTGCAGACTGACAAGGAGCGCAGTGGTGAAGGGTGGGTGGAAGATGATGTAGAGGATGATGAGGTCCTAGACCCCACATGGAATGATGGTCATGCGAGTGATGTGTGCAGTTTGGAGGAAGAGGTGGTGGTCGCACAGAGGCACCAGCACAGCAAAAGAGGAAGCAGGTTGCAAAAGCAGGGCGAGCGTCCCATAGACCGTATGCCTGCTACTACCCACCGCACCCAGGGACCTACCACACCAAAGGCAGCTCAAAGGCGTTCCCCGGCATGGCAGTTCTACAGACAATGTGCTGACGACAAGACACGAGTGGTTTGCACACTGTGCAATGAGACCCTGAAGCGAGGCATAAATGTTCTAAACCTGAGCACAACCTGCATGACCAGGCATCTAAATTCAAAGCACTTGCTGCAGTGGAATAAGTACCTCAAAATCCAAGAAAGGTCTCGGCCTCCTCCTGCTTCCTCTTCTGCTGCTGCC
Organism: Glandirana rugosa; assembly: GCA_018402905.1. Classification (NCBI taxonomy): domain Eukaryota; kingdom Metazoa; phylum Chordata; class Amphibia; order Anura; family Ranidae; genus Glandirana; species Glandirana rugosa. The sequence continues at coordinate 504,585 of BLSH010511396.1, read as the reverse complement.
TCGGCCTCTTCCTCCACCTCTACAGTGCCAGTGTCACCTGCCACCCAGCAAACAGAGGATGTGACAGCAACGTCACCATGTCCACCACCGTCCCCAAGCATTTCCACATGGTCCCATGGAAGCTTACAGCTGTCCATCTCCCAAACACTGGAGAGAAAGAGGAAGTACCCCCCTACCCACCTGCGATCCCTGGTCCTGAATGCCAGCATTTCCAAATACCTGGCCTTTGAAATGCTGTCATTCCGTCTGGTGGACGTGGACAGTTTTGAAAACCTGATGGCGGTGGCTGTCCCACAGTACGTGGTTCCCAGCCGCCACTACTTTTCCAGGCGAGCCATCCATTCCCTGCACAAACAAGTTGGGGATGAGATCAAGTGTGCACTGCGCAACACCATCTGTGGCAAGGTCCACATAACCACTGATACGTGGACCAGTAAGCACGGGCAGGGACGCTATATCTCGCTTACTGCACACTGGGCAAATGTAGTGGTGGGTGGGCCTGAGGCGGCTAGCCGTTTGGCGCATGTCCTTCTGCCACCCAGGATTGCAGGGCATTTCTCTTTGCCTCCTGTTGCCTCCTCCTCCTACTGAGCTTCCTCCTCCTCTACCACCTCCTCACCCGCTCAGCGTAACACCTTCACCACCAACTTCAGCACATCCAGGGGTAAACGACAGCAGGCTGTTTTAAAACTGATATGTTTGCGGGATAAACCCCACACTGCGCAGGAGCTGTGGATGGGCATTATACAACAGACCGATCAGTGGTTGTTGCCACTGAGTCTCAAGCCCGGCCTGGTGGTGTGTGATAATGGGCGAAATCTCGTAGCAGCTCTGGGCCTAGCCGGTTTGACGCACATCCCTTGCCTGGCGCATGTGCTGAATTTGGTGGTGCAGAAATTTCTAAAAAACTACCCAGATATGTCAGAGCTGCTGCAGAAAGTGTGGGCCGTCTGTGCGTGCTTTCGGCGTTCTCACCCTGCTGCTGCTCGTCTGTCTGTGCTGCAACGAAACTTCGGCCTTCCCGCTCACCGCCTCCTATGCGACGTGTCCACAAGGTGGAACTCCACCTTGCACATGCTGGAGAGACTGTGAGAGCAGTAGCAGGCAATAGTGGAGTTTCAGCTGCAGCATGCATGGGTTAGTTGCTCTGCGGAACAGCACAACTTCACCACCAACGAGTGGGCCTCCATGCGAGACCTGTGTACCATATTGCGGTGTTTGAGTACTCCACCAACATGGCCAGTGCCGATGACGCTGTTCTCATCGTTACTATCCCACTTCTATGTCTCCTTGAAAAAACACTTTGGGCGATGATGGAAGAGGATGTGGCACAGGAGGAGGAGGAAGAGGGATTTACATGGTTATCAGGCCAGTCATTCACAAGTGGCTCGGAGGGTGGGTTCCTCCAACAGCATAGGCCAGGTCAAAATTTTTCAAGCCAGGGGAAAGTTCTGGAGGATGAGGAGGACGAGGATGATGATGATGATGAGGAGGAGGAGGAGGAACCGTGTTCACAGCAGAGTGGCACCCAACGCAGCTCGTGGGCATCACTGGAGCATGGCTGGGTGGATACGGAGGACACAGATGATACACCTCCCACAGAGGACACCTTGTCTTTGCCTCTGGGCAGCCTGGAACACATGAGCGACTACATGCTGCAGTGCCTGATCAACGACAGCCGAGTTGCCCACATTTTAACTTGTGCTGATTACTGGGTGGCCACCCTGCTGCAACCTCACTGGAGCGTGATCAGAAGATGTGCGAATACAAGCGCACTCTGGTAGACGCACTGCTGAGGGCATTCCCAATGACACCGGGGGCTCAGTGGAAGCACAAGGCGAAGGCAGAGGAGGAGGAAGAGGTCACCAACGCAGCTGTGGCACCGCCAGCACCTCAGAAGGCAGGTTAGCATGGCCGAAATGTGGAAATGTCTCAATATTTTGGGGGCTACACCAATTCTAAAAAAATACCAAACAAACAAAAAACAGTGTTGGCTACCTCCTCCTCCTCTTCTTCCTCCTCCTCCTCCACCACCGCCACTTCCGCCTGCACTGCCACGGTCACGGCCTCGTCAACCTCTAGGCTCCTACTCCACATCCACCTCCTCCTCCCATTTTTATTTTTTTTTTAGTTGATTTTAAGTTATTTCCCTATCCACATTTGTTTGCAGGGCACTTGTCCTCTTAACCCCATTTAGCTTCCTTTTGCAGCCTTCTAGATCTTTCCATGACTTTTTTACAGCCATTTTTGTGCCCAAAAGTTCTGGTCACCATTGACTTGGGCAAGGTTCAGAACGAGTTCGGTACCGAACCCGAACGGTTTCATGAGGTTCGGCCGAACCCTACGAACTCGAACATCTAGGTGTCCGCTCAACTCTATTAGAGACCCGGAGGGTAGATTTATTCTTATAACAGGGGAACTCAGGGACCATCTTGTCCCGCTCATCTCATATTATGCCCCTAACCAAGGTCAGGTCCAATTTTTTCACAGTATGCTGAACACTCTTTCCCCACACTTCGAGGGGACTGTGATCCTAAGGGGTGATTCCAACATGGCTTTAGACCATATGTTAGATAAGTCAGGAGATGCTCATGCACGTCTCTTGCAGCCCCCGAAACAGAGTTAGAGGATCGCTAAGCTTCTTCACTCACTAGGGCTAGTAGATATTTGGAGGGAATGCAACCCAAAAGTGAGGGACTACACCCATTATTCGGCCCCTCATAAATCCTTTGCTAGGATTGACCATGTTTTTATGGGAGCCCCCTCAATTCCCCTAGTATCCAAGTCTTTCATCAGGGATTCTCCCCTTTCAGACCACTCACAGGTGGTTGTGTGTTTCCGCCTTCGGGTTGGCGGACGGACATATATCTCCCTGGCGATTAAAGGTATCAATTTTTAATAATCCGGTTCACTGCACAACGCTAGGGGAGGACTTGAAAGATTATTTCAAGTTGAACTTGAGGTCTCCCCCATGATCCTTTGGGCGGCCCATAAACCAGTAATAAGGGGCACGATTGTGCTCCTCTCCTCTAAGCTTAAGGAGAAGAAAAATTACTTAGATGAGCTTGAGCGAGACTTTTTTAAACTTGCCAAGGCTCATAAAAAGAACCCGTCCCCTCAATCTCGCGCTCAACTTGAAGCAGGCAGGGCAGCCTTAAATGTCGCTTTGACTACCCAAGCGGAGAGACAGATTCAATGGACTAATGCCCATTTTTTATACTCAGAAAGATTGCATAGGCCCCAAATTAACCTCTAGATTATCCCCAAAATTGAATTCCTTCATTTTTCCTAAAGTGAAAAATACTTCAGGGACCCTCTCTCAAAATCCCCATAGGATCTTAGCATCATTCCATAATTTCTATGCTAAGCTATATACCTCGGGGGTCTCGGACTCCCCCCCCCCCCCAGCATCTCTTCCTGGATAAAATCTCACTGCCCTCACTAGACAAGGAACACATTCTAGCATTGGAGAACCCTATATCGGAGACAGAGATGTTGGAGGTTATTAAACAACTTAAGAAGGGTTCAGCTCAGACTCCGGATGGGTTCTTTACAGGATACAAACAATTTGGGCCCATTTTGGCCCCCCATCTGACAAACTTTTTTAACTCTCTCCAAGAGGGAACGTTGGTTAATGAGGACTTGAACTCTGCCAACATTTCTATCATTCCGAAGCCTGGCAAGGACCCCTCGGACGCTGGTAATTACAGGCCTATCTCGTTAATTAACAATGATCTTAAAATACTAACTAAAATCCTCGCCAATAGAATGTCCTCCTTTATTGGGAAGTATATCAACAAGGACCAGGTAGGCTTTATCCCTGGAAGACAAGGCCCTGATCAGATTCGCAGGGCAGTGGATCTCCTTCCTTAGATCAGACCGCTACACCGATACATAATTATCTCTCAGACCCACTCTCAATTCACAGAGGCACGAGGCAGGGTTGCCCACTGTCACCACTGATCTTCGCTATCGCTATCGAGACCCTAGCTATTGCTATTAGGGATCACCCTGAGATACAGGGGGTGAGATGTGGCCCCTATATGCACAAATGTGCTTTATTCGCTGAAAATCTGCTACTTTTTGTCTCTTCCCCTCTTGTCTCAATCCCAAACTTTCTTCACCTGTTACAGGAGTTCAGTGAGGCCTTAACCTACCTGAAGTGGTAGTCCAACAGCTTAAGGACCAGGTCCACTTTACCTGGCATTCAGATCACATACCCTATTTGGGTATACAGCTTACTTCTAACATTGACCGTTTATACAACACCAACTACCCCCCTTATTCAAAAAGCTAAAGGAGGATCTCACAAATTGGGGGAAGCTGGGCCTCTCTTGGTTAGGTAGAGTGAACTCGATTAAAATGACCCTCCTCCCTAGGATTCTTTATTTTTTCAGATCCCTGCCTATCCCGGTCCAAAAAACACATTTGCACAATCTGCAATCTCAAATTAAAAAATTCATATGGAGCAATAAGGGCTATAGGTGCTCGGCAGAGGTTCTCTTCAGACGACGAAACCAGGGTGGGCTAGGGGTTCCTAACTTATTGAAGTACTATCAGGAAGCACAACTAGTAGTGTTGAGCGAACCCGGACTGTAACGTTCGGGTCCGTACCGAACTTTCGGGTGTCCGTGGCACGGACCCGGACCCGGACATTTCAAAAATCGTTCGGGTTCGGTCCGGGGTTCTGCTATTTTACTCCACGTGTTGAGAAGCTGCAGGGCAGCCAATCAACAAGCGTTTCACTGGTTTGCCCTTAGAAGCCATCACAGCCATGCCTACTAATGGCATGGCTGTGATTGGCCAGTGCATCATGTGACCCAGCCTCTTTATAAGCTGGAGTCACAGTGCTGCAGTCACATGCTCCTTGGGTTAGTGTAGGGAAAGGTAGCTGACTGCGTGAGGGACAGATTTGAGACATTTTAAGACCTGATCCTGCATCCTGAGATAGATTACTTTACTACTGCTGTCTGTGCTGTTGCTCTGAGGACAGATAGCAGAAATTAGAGATTTCACATACCGCTGCTTTG
>BLSH010511396.1:468196-481629 GCA_018402905.1 Glandirana rugosa | reverse complement strand
TTCCCCCATCTAAATTTGTCCCATCTCAGCTGCTTCAAAATTGCGCACGGCTGTGCAACAGCGACAACTGACGTAAATTTTACTCTCCATAAGGGACGCTTTAAAAGCCTTTACAGGTTACCACTTTAGTAAGAAAGGTCTGGTGCTGGAATTACTGCCCATGATCTGGCGTTCATGGTGACACCTCACATGCGTGGGGCGATCGATATTTGCATGCGTGCGGGACCGACGTGCACTTTCGCCTTTGCGTGTGAGCACAGGAGGACGGGGCACTTCGATTTTTTTTTAATTATTATTATTAATTTATTTTGTTTTATTTTTACACTGTTGCTTTTATTTTATTTTTTTTTGTTTGATCACTTTTATTGCTGTCATAAGGAATGTAACCATCCTTCTGACATCAGTAGGCATGCGACAGCTACATTTTATGGAGTGATTTGGGACCAAATCCTTCCATTGCACCTAAAGGCATTCAAAACACCAAGATCTGTGTTTTTGAGTGCTTTAGGTTTTTAATAACTGGCGCGGCAATGTCTTCCGAGTAAGGCCCCTTTCACACTTGTGCAATTTGTCCTGCGACTTGGGAGTGCAAAGTCGCATGACAAGTCGTACCCCATGATTTTCAATGAGTACCATTCATATCTGTGCCACTTCCCTGCACTACTTTGGTCCGACTTTGATGTGACTTGCTTCAAGTCGCGGCAAAGTCGCAGCAAAATCATGTGACTTTCAGGTCGCACAAGTGTGAAAGTGTCATCATGTCATGTTATCACTTTTGGTTTACTATTATGAACAGTCGATCAAAGCTGATCCTGGCTTTGCTTGGCTGTCCGGCAAGCCAGCGGACACGGTAGGACACCCGGTGGGACGGGAAAGCCTGAGAGAGCCTTAAAAGGCGGTGGGGGGGGGGCAAACCCCTCCTGCTGCTTGTAATAGCAATCAAGCAGCTCCAACTGCTACTACAAGAGAGACGACCGCCAGTTATAAAAACGCAGCTGTAGGCATCATCCCAGTACAGGCGCTGCCCCCCTGAAAAATGCCGCCCAAGGCAAACACTTTATTTGGTGGATATGCCCCAGCATACAGGATCAGATTCCATACTGTTTCTGAAAAAAACAAGTCTTCCCTGTCTTTCCTGTAAGTCAAAGCCAAATGTTAGGCATTGTAAATATGTTAATTATGCTTTCCTTTGAGCACATCATTGATAGTGGAGATGTTTGAAAATCTTCCTGATATGCTAAGGGTTTAACAATTTTAGTTTCACCTGAGTACGTTGCAAGTGTTGGAGGCTGGTGAGGTGATGGCCCAGTCTGTCCTAGTATGCTCCAGTGACCTAGCTTTGGAGATGGCACATGGTTCTGGGGGTGTCCCTCCCCCTCTGGGGGGTCTTGGACTGATGGTTACGCCTGGATAGCCACATGCATCTTGGATTGTAATATAGATTCTGATATGTACCGCTCCTGATGAAGCGGCTTGGACCATAAAATGCGTAGAGCTCATCGGTGACCCTCTCCTCTCACTTTGTATAGAATTCATTCATAGTACTGTACAGTGACGGCTGGTGCTCCATTTTTTGGGGTTGACGGCAAACAAACCACTCGGTCGGTCCGTCCGTCAGTCAAAATCCCCCACCCCCCCTCGTCGATTGGTCGATCGGCAAGACCCGCACTTACCCCATCTAAGTCACAAGCCTGCGTCTTCTCCTTGGTGTCTCCTCCTCGGTGGCTTCACTCTGTGTCTCCTCCTTGGTGGCTAATACGTTTGCTTCTCCCCTCGGCCAATCAGGTCTCAGGACCGACTTCCTGATTGGCCGGGAGGAGAATCAGGAAGACAATAGCGCTATTCTCACACAACTGGATGGGCTTAGGGCGCATTGCTCTGCGCCCTGAGCCCACCCTTTTTTTAAGCTAATTAGAGCCTCAGGCTCTAATCATATGCATAAAAAACAATGAAATCCATGCATGTGGTGTCCTGCATGTAGATTAGGGGCCGAACGCATGGATTGGGCGGGGTGGCGCCCCTAATTGAATGGCCACCACTGGTACTTTGCAATGTCCATTTTTGAACAGAGCAGTTTGATTATTGTAAATGGCTTGAACAAGCTGGATATGTGTTTTGGGTACACCTATACCAACGATTCCAAATCTTTTCCCCTTTTTTAACTTGTTTTATGTATAATCTTTTTATATTATGTAAAAATAAAATGATGTATGTTGATATGTGGTTGTCATTATTTGATGCCTGGTGCCTTAATAGCCCTAGTGCTTTAGTATTTTGTGATTGTACGCAATGTCATTCTGAGGAGAGGCAGAAAAGTAAAACAAGGCAGTCCGCCGTTCTGTCAGAGGGGAAAATGGAGATCTTTTGATTCTGCTTAGCAGAAAAACGGATCTCTGTTTTCCTTTAGTCAAAGCACTCCCCCCAAAGTTAGAAAGCACCCCCCTAGGGACACATTTAACCCTTTGATCGCGCCTGTTGTTAACCCCATCCCTGCCAGTGTCATTAGTACAGTGACAGTGCATTTTTTTAGCACTGATCACTGTGTTAGTGTCACTGGTCCCCAGGAAGTGTTAGATAGGTGTCCAATCTGTCAGCAGCAATGTTGCAGTCTCACTATAAGTCGCTGATCGCTTACATTACTAGTAAAAATAAAAAAATAATAAAAATATCTTAGAGTTTGTAGACGCTATAACCTTTGCATAAAATCAATCAATATACGCTTATTGGAAGTTTTTTTTACCAAAAATATGTAGCAGAATACATATTGGCCCAAATTGATGAAGAAATTTGATTTTATACATTTTTTTATTGGGTGTGTTTTACAGCAGAAAGTAAAAAAATATTGTTTTTTTTTTTTAAATTGTTGGTCTTTTTCTGTTTATAGCGCAAAAAATAAAAACCACAGAGGTGATCAAATGCCATCAAAAGAAAGTTTTATTTGTGGGGAAAAAAAAGGACATACATTTTAATTGGGTACAACGACGCACGGCCACGGAATTGTCAGTTAAAGCGACGCAGTGCAGTATGGCAAAAAATGTCCTGGTCAGGAAGTGGGTAAAACCTTCCGGAGCTGAAGTGGTTAAAGCAAACTGACAAGTAAAAAAAAGTTGTTTTTTTTTAAATTAAGGCTGGGTTCACACTGAGAGACGGAGCGGCTCCCAGCAGGGGTGCGGTGCGTCCCCATTCACCGTTTCATGTCTGATTTCAGCCCGAATTTTGGGCTGAATTTGGACCTGAAACGGGCCAAAAGACGCACAGGAACCCATGTGCAAATCGCACCGGGGCCGCTCCAGAGATGTGTGCTCCATAGAGAGACGGTCACATTCTCCTGACACTGGTGAGAACCCAGCCTAAGGCCCCTTTCACACATGCGGACCGTTCAATCATCAGTTCAGTCAAAATGGAAGAAGTATTCATCAGTTTATCATCCGTGCTCATGAGTTTTTCATCAGTTTTTTTTACATCCACTACCAATGCAAAAATGAATAAAAAACTCACCATTTGTCCGTTTACATCCGTTTTTCATCCTAACCGTTCTTTTAACAGAAGAAAATACAGCTTTGTTCAGTTTCAAAAAACGGATGATGACGGATGCGGATGTAAACTGATGATCATCCATTTACATCCATTTTTCCATAGAGATGCATTGATGTTCATTTTTTATCCGTCAATGGATGAAAAATGGACAAATGGACAGCATGTGTGAAAGGAGCCTTAAAGGGGTTGTAAACCCTTTACAACCATTTTAACCTACAGGTAAGCCTATAATGAATATCTCCTAACCATGCACCGTTTAGGAGATATTCTCTGTATCCGCATGTGGCGACGTCATCTGCACATGCGCAGTGGAGAAACAGGAGGTGGGTAGGGTTGCCACTTTTTCTTCAAGCCAAACCCAAACACTTTAGCGGCGCACAGCAACATTTTTTTTTTTTTTTTTTTTTTTAGCATACACTATAAGATTGTAGCAGACCTGGCCTTCGGGCGCTCCAAAGAGAATAGTAATGTGGCCTGCATAGTGCCCCCTCACCCTCCTATCAGGCCCTGTCCTGAGCCACATTCCTGTCTGAATGTTGTGTCTGGGTATCAGGCGGACTGAAACCCGGACACATGATTCAAAACCCGAACTGTCCAGGTGGCAACCTTAGGACTGGGCCGTTCCTTCACTAAGACGGCTCCCGCGAGCATGCGTGGGAGTGACGTCATCGCTGCTCTGGCCAATCACAGTGCGGGAGCCCGTGCTGTGATTGGTCGGAACAGCCGAATCCAGAAGAAGTATGTCGCCGGTCACAGCTGTGTTTGGGGACCGCTGCAACAGCTTTGTTCCAAGGTAAGTATTTCATAATGAGCTAGTATGCAATGCATACTAGCTCATTATGCCTTTGTCTTGCAGGGTTTTTTTTTTTCTTTTAATTTTATATAGTTTACAACCACTTTAAGATTCCTTTAAGATTCCTCTTAAGTCACCCCAAGTTGCTTGACATCTGAAATCTCATTGAAGTGAATGGGAGCTGTCTTAACCACTTCAGCCCCGGAAGGATTTGCCAGTTTAGGACCAGAGCACTTTTTGCGATTCGGCACTGTGTCGCTTTAACTGACAATTGCGCGTTCGTGCAACATTGTACGCAAACGGAATTTGCGTAATTTTTTTTCCACAAATAGAGCTTTCATTTGGTGGTATTTGATCACCTCTGCGTTATTTCTGATCGCCGCTATAAAAAAGAGCGACAATTTTGCAAAAAAAAAAGGGATTTTATTAAAACTTACCGTAAAATCCTTTCCTCCGAGTTCACTCACAGACGCAGCTCTCCATTACGTGTGGAGATGTCCCCAAGCTGTGTCAAAAAGAGGGGTGGGTAAACGCTAACAACAGTACCCAACTGAACCTCTAAGGAGGCGCCAGACGCGCCTACACTGCCGCCTGTAAAACTTTGCGGCCAAAAGCAGCATCTGAAGATGCAAACACATCAACTTTATAAAACTTAGTGAAAGTGTGAACCGAGGCCCAAGTGGCCGCCTTGCACACCTGTGACACCGAGGCCTGGTGTCTAAAAGCCCAGGAAGTGCTAACAGCCCAGGTAGAATGAGCCGTGGCCGGAAAAGGGGGGACCTTGCACTGAACAGAATACGCATGGGTCACGGTCTGTCTGATCCAACGAGAAATCGTAGCCGACGAGGCCGCCAACCCTTTGCGCGGACCCTCTGACAGCACAAACAAGGCATCAGCTTTTTGAAAAGAAGCTGTAGCAGCCAAGTACACTAGTAAGGCCCTCACCACGTCCAAAGTATGCAACTAAATCTCTTTTGGGTGTTCTGGACGAGGGCACAATGAAGGAAGAACAATATCTTCATTAATGTAAAAGGAAGAAACCACCTTCGGAAGGAATGAAGGAGAGGGTCGCAAGACCGCCTTGTCCCTATGTAGGACCAGGTAGGGAGACTTGCACGATAGTGCTGCTAATTCAGACTGGCGGAAGTGATGACAACTAAAAAGGCCACCTTCTGCGACAGCAATTGTAAGGAAATCTCCCTGATATTCTCATATGGCGGTTTCTGAGGTACAGAAAGCACCAAATTCCGATCCCACGGAGCCATCGGAGCCCTCACCCGAGGCGCCACATGTCGCACACCTTGTACAAAGGTACGAATCAACGAGTGCAAAGCCAAAGGTCTCTGAAAAAGAATCGCCAGAGCCGATATCTGGCCCTTGAGTGTGCTCAAAGCCAGTTTTTTGTCCAGGCCTTGCTGCAAAAAAGTCAGGACCCTGGACACGACATAAGAGTGAGGGTTATGACCCTCCGCCTCGCACCAAGCTATATAAGCCTTCCAGGTGCGGTGGTAAATCTTGCGGGAAGTACACTTGCGAGCCTTCAACAACGTAGGGATCACTGAGTCAGCGACTCCCTGTCTCTTAGCACCTGGGACTCAATAGCCAAGCCGTCAAAGCCAGCGAGGGTAAAGCAGGGTGCAAGATGGGCCCCTGAGGCAGAAGGTCGTCTCGCAGCGGGAGCCGCCAAGGGGCGTCTGCCACCATGTGCACCACATCGGCGTACCAAGTGCGCCAAGGCCAATCTGGAGCCACCAGGATTATTGGTATCCCCTCCGCCACTATCCTGCGTATCAATCGCGGAAGCAGTTTTATCGGAGAGAAGGCGTACAGAAGGCGGTAATGACCCGGGGGGGCCACCAGAGCGTCCGTGGCCACTGCCAATGGATCCTTTGTTTTGGACACAAAGGTCTCCACCTTGTGATTGAATCGAGACGCCATGAGATCCACGTCTGGCGTCTCCCATCTGCGGCAAATCTGATTGAACACCTCCGGGTGGAGAGACCACTATCCCTGGTCCAGCTTCTGGCGACTGAGAAAGTCCGCCTGCCAGTCCTCCACACCTGGAATGTAAATGGCAGAGATTGCCGGAACGTGACGTTCCGCCCACCGTAGTATCAGATCTGCCTCCGCCGCAGCTGCTGGACTCCTTGTGCCGCCTTGATGGTTCACATACGCCACTGCTGTGGCATTGTCCAATTGAATTAGAATCGGACAACCTTGCAATCTCACTGTCCAGTGAAAAAGACACAATCTGATTGCTCTCAGCTCCAGTACATTGATGGGGAGGCGAGCCTCCTATGCCGACCAACGGCCCTGGGCAGACAGCTGCCCCAGGATCCCTCCCCAGCCTGAAAGACTGGCATCCATGGTGATGATGACCCACTGAAGGGGCAGGAACGACTTCCCCTGAGTCAGGACCGAGTCCCGAAGCCACCAGGTCAGAGACACCCTGGTCTGGGAGCTCAGACGGATACGAAGGTCCAAGGACCGAGGGGACCTGTCCCACTGAGCCAGAATTGCTCGCTGAAGGAGACGAGTGTGAATGGGATCGCCTCGAACGACGAGACCATGAGCCCCAGCACCCGCATACAGAACCGTAATGAAGACCGACGGTGCGACAGGAGTGTTCGCACTACCGACTGCAGAGACAGCAACTTGGCTGGAGGGAGGAACACCTTTGCCTGTTCTGTGTCCAGAATTAGACCCAGATACTCCAGGCGACGGGATGGAGAGACCAACGACCTCTGCAGGTTGAGTAACCAGCCGAAGTCCTGCAGCAATGTCATTGTGATTCTCACATTCTCCTCCAGAGCCGAGACGGACTCCGCTCGCAGGAGCAGGTCATCTAGGTAGGCTACCACCGCAATGTCTCTCTGTCGGAGCAACGCCAACACCGGGGCTAGCAGTTTTGTGAAAACTTGAGGTGCTGAAGCCAGGACGAAGGGGAGTGCCACAAATTGAAAGTGGAGGTCTCCCACTGCAAAGCGCAGGAAGCACTGTTGCCGTGGAAGAATGAGTACATGGAGGTACGCATCCCTGATGTCCAGGGACGCCAGAAATTCCCACCGAGCAGATAGATTCCATCCGGAATTTCCGCGCCCTGATATACCGGTTCAGGGCCTTCAGGTCCAGTACTGGCCGAACCCCCCCCCCTTTTTTGGGAACCACAAATAGATTCAAGTAGAAACCTCAAAACCTCTCTTCTGGAGGCACTGGCACGATCTCCCCCTGATCCGAAAGTGCTTGGACAGCCCCAAAAAGAGCCTCACGGCAGTCCTGCGGAAGGCCTAAGTTTGATGGGAAGAACCTGTCTGGGGGTAGAGTGTTGAACTCGATCCTGTACCCGGTGGACACCATTTCCCGGACCCAACGATCGGGAATGTGGGCCAGCCACCGGCCTGTGAACCCCAGAAGACGTCCCCCCACCCGATTCCCTGGTGGGGGCAACCCATCAGGCTGAGGAGGACTTGACCTCCACCTTTTCGGTTTTGCCCTGCCACTGCCGTTTTCCTTCCCCTGCAGCGACCTTACCGGGGCGGGTCCCTTTACCTGCTGCGCCAGGGGCGCGAAAAAACTTCTTCTGACCCGATGGAGGGGGCCCCTGTCTACGGCGAAACTCACGCCTGCGGGGCTCTGGAAGGAAGGTACTCTTACATCCCGTGAAATCCTTAATAATCTCATCCAAATGTGGACCAAATAGACGTCCACCCTGAAAAGGTCAGCAAGCCCCTTTTTGGAAGCATGGTCACCGGACCAAGAACGCAACCAAAGTATCCGTCTGAGTATGACGGCAAAAATCGTTATTCTGGATAACATCTGCAGTAAATCAATGGTCGCATCACAAAGGTACTTGAACCCTTGGAGCAAAACTCAGCCCTCTGCGGCGCATCCATCAGGCGACCGTTTTCCAGATCCTTCTGGAGCTCTTCCATACGCTCATACAGATGTTGAGCCGCCACGGCGGACGCCAAGACTGGTCGCACGGCAGAGCCTGCCACCAGGAACAGCGACTTTAAAAGCGTTTCTGTTTTTCTATCAGCAGGATCCTTAAAAGAAGGGGTCCCTTCCAGAGGAATGGTCATCGCCTTATTAAGGCAGGCTATCGGTGGGTCCACCACAGGCGATTCACATTTTTTCAAAAAGCTTTCCTCAAAGGGATAGTGAGCAGCGAACCGTTTTGACAGCGAAGAAGAGTGCTGCGGACGCTGCCATTCACGATAAAGAAAATGATCAAAAAAGTCATTGTAGGGGTAAGCCTTGGGGACCCTAGGGGGTCTAGAGGACCCACACACATACGCAGCAGACTGCGATTCACCATCCTGACCCAGTCGCAGCTTAGTGCGAATGCCAGTGATAATGGCGGCGGTCAACACTTTTTCGCACGCAGCCGCCGCCCCCTGATCCTCTTCACCGTCCGATGGGCCCAGTTCCCCATCAGACAGGTCCACTGGGGTCCCTGAGACCCCTGAGACCATTTCCGGATCAGAATCCTGCCCTGATGAATAAAGAGGAGGAGGGGGATGCTTCTTGGGGGCCTGTCGGGCGGCATCCGCCCTGGGGAGAAATTCACTAAACAACGCCCGCAGCTGGTCCAAAAATGCCCTTTGCGCAGATTGCGCCTCCTCAGCAGGCTCAGCAGTATAATCTGCCATCTCCCCTCTGTGACACTAAAAAAGATGATGAGGCACCCCCACACTGCCGCACACCACCGCCCCACAGTGCACCAGGGAACCCAGTAGGACTGCACCCACCGCCACCAGCACCCACAGGGGAGCCCAGCTATACTTGCTGTTCCGCTGCCTGCAACCCTGGAGGATTATCAGAAGAGCCGCGCCGCCAGTTCTCCACCGTTCCACAGAGAAGGAAAAACGATGCACACACATGTATTGCAGAGGCATGCGGTCAAAATGGCCGCACTAGAGGCTGAAAAACACCTTCAGGGAACGTGCAGTACCGCAAACGGCCGCTCTGAGCGCTAGAGGCAAAGCTCCATAGGCCCAATATGTCTGCGGCTACGGCAAAATGGCGGCGGTCCGCCCCGAAACGGAGTAAAAACGGTACGAATGGTGCTGGACGATCGGTGCGGTGCGGGGGGGAAGGGAGGGGTGCGGGGGGGGTGAACAGGAGCTCCACACGCCCCACCAGTGGCTACCCAGCAAGAAAAAAAATTTTTTTTTTTTTGGTCGTTGGTCCTCCTTTCCGCCCCTAAAAAAAAAGGGGGGAAGGCAGGAACTCTCACTCACCACTCCGATGAGTGCCGTGGGTAGCCACCCAGTCACAGACCTTCCGCCCCTTCTTGGGCGGTATGCTGCAGGCCAGAGAAATCGCCCTTCCCGAATCGCATCCGGGGCTGGGCGCAAGGGGGGATCACCGCAGGCAGCCTGCACGGAACGGGCACGATGCGGCGGGTCCCCATACGTCGGGACTGGCTCGCATCGGTCGGCCAGGTCGGCTGATAGTACAGAGCCCATGGACTCTCTATGCCGCGACCGGCTTCTTGATAGCAGATCGATCTTGATAGAAGACAAAAAATGTAAATAAAAGAATGGTCACAATTCCCCTACAGGGAAGCCAGGTCAACTCCTTGCAAACTAGGCATTTAGACTGGTGAGCTATTCTATGGAGGGGGTTTATGTGGGAAGAGAGGACGGCCCCATGGGAGGGGCCAGCTGTTTCCTTTCCCTGCCTAGTTAACTCCTAGTGAGACCAGCATAAACCCCACATGTAATGGAGAGCTGCAATTTTTATTGCTTTTTGCTAAAATACAAATCCAAAAAAAAATATAAAAAAACATTTTTTTTCATCGGTTTTGGCCGATTTATATTCTTCCTCATATTTTTGGAAAAAAAATATCGCAATCTGCATTTATTGATTGGTTTGCTCAAAAGTTGCCGCGTTTGCGAATGCTGAGAATTCATTTATGGGGTTTATATATTTTTTTTATTTTTTACCAGTAATGGTAAATCTGCAATTTTTAGCGGTACTGCGATATTGCAGCAGACATGTCGGATCATTTTGACACTTTTTTGGAACCATTGGCATTTATACAGCGATCAGTGCTATGAAAATGCACTGATTACTGTGTAAATGCCATTGGCAGTGAAGGGGTTAATCTGGAGGGGGCGCCCTAAGGGTTAACTGTGTTCCCTCAGTGTGTTCTAACTGTATGGGGCCTGAGGGAGTGATCACGGCTCCCATATACAGGAAGCCTGTGATCACATCCCTTCCCCCTCTATGAGAACAGAGATCCATGTTTACGTACACGGACCTCCGTTCTCTCACTGTGGGGGGCCATCGCGGGTAGCCGGCGGAGATCGGGTCCGCCCTACCCGCTCCCTGGCCTCCCTGGAACACAGTGAGCACGTGAGCGCACCTCCGGCGGCGTGTGCGCGCTCACAGTACTCGTTGTCGCAGCAGCCATCAGGTGCCGGTGGTTTGCTATAACAAACCACTTTGCCGTCATCAAGCCACGGCGGGCGGTCGCCAATTGGGTAATGTACACCACTGAAGTCGTTCCGAATTCAGAAAAGGTTCCTGCACGACTTCAAGGTGACTTCTATCCGACTTGTGCCCATAGAATTCAATGGAAGTCGTCTGCAAGTCGGATCCCCCGTCTACATGGAAGCGACTTTACAGAATTTATCCAGGGCAACCCCCTCCCTTCTCTGATTGGCCACAGGCAAAGTTGGCGCGCATGAAGTCGTGTTGTGAGTCGCCTGAAGTCGCGCTGAAAGTTGCCTAGCAAAGTCCGCTGAAGTCGGATCGCCCCTGTGTGAACGCAGGCTAAGTTTACTCGAATTAGCCTTAATTAACTTCTTATTCTCCTTTTCCATTCAATTATAATTTTCCTAGTGATGTTGTTGTTTTTTTTTTCTATTTTATTAACTAATGTTTAAACTTTTTTTCTCTTTTTGTTTGCTTTGTTTTTTATGCTTCACCTTTTACATATATTTTCACAAATCACACTGAAAAAAAAAGCGCAAAATTGAAAAAAAAATACTTTACTTCATTTGTACATAACTTTGCAATGCCTTGTACCAAAATCCTAATTTTAGTGTTGTTCTAAACAGGGCAAATTACAGAATAAAGTGCATACTTTATGTGCAGTAACACTATTTATTTTTAAACTTACACTGTTCAAAAAAGAAAAAGTGCCTTTTGTTTCGTTTAATTACATTTAATTGTCTAAAGATTACAAAAGAAAAAAAAGATTGTTACATGACAATATTCACGAAGAAAAAACAACCTTGTTTGTCATTAAAAAAACAAAATATGTATTATGTTGTTATCTTAAAGTGGTTGTAAACCCTTTGCAACCACTTTAACCTACAGGTAAGCCTATAATAACGCTTACCTGTAGGTACCGAGAATATCTCCTAAACTTGCACAGTTTCGGAGATATGCACTGTATATGCTTGTGCCGACGTCATCGACACATGCGCAGTGAAGAAACAACCCGACGTGCCGTTTCTTCACTAAGATCATGCGGTGACTGTCGGCTCCTGCACGCGTTGTGTGGGAGTGACGTCACGCGACTCCAGACAGTCACAGAGCCGGAGTCCACGGCCCCGTAAGGAAGAGGGGTGAAGATGGATGCAGCCTGCACTGGGGACAGCGTGGGCGTCAATTGCAGGTAAGTGGCACATAATAGGCTAGTACGTGATGCATACTAGCCCATGCTTTTACTTTGCGGGTTACTAAAAAGGAAGTAAAACCCATCAGGGTTTACTTCCTTTTTAAGTAATGACAAAATTATTGCTGAATAAACAGCTCATAGCAGACATTTGAAAATTGCTCTAATCCATACTTTCACACTGGGACGGGGAGGGGCAGTAGCGGTAAATCGCCGGTAATTAGCAGCACATTTACCGTTATTATAGCGGTGCTACGGTGCCGCTATGCAACGCTTTTAACCCCCAAGAAGGGGTTAACAAGGGTTTAAAAGCGCCGCCACTCGGGGCTTCCGAAGTGGTATACAGCCGCTTCGGGAGTGTCGTCCATTGCTTTCAATGGGGGGGCGGTGTAGGAGCGTTGTACACACTGCTCACCGCACTGCCCCAAAGATGCGGCTTGCAGGACTTTACTTACTGTCCTGCAAGCGCACCACCCCAATGTGAAAGCACTCTGGCTTTCACACTGGGGAGAATGTGGGGAGAGTTTTTCAGGCGCTGCACAGGCGCTATTTTTAGCACCGCAGCGCCTGAAAAAGGGAAAAAGGTTACAATGGGAAAGTAGCCTTAAGGTGAACAGGTGCAAGAGCTGAAGTAATTATACTGGCTTTTAGAATGTACAAATGCAGCAATTCAGAAATTGGATGACAGGTTTAGCCCTGGGAAACAGTCTTTGAAAGCTAAATATTGCATTTTATATGCAACTATATAGATCAGACCAAAATGAGGGACAAATGAGGAGGAAAGAGGGACAGAGGGACTTTGTTCCAAATCAGGGACAGTTGGAAGCTATGGATTTGATTATAAGGCTTTAACATGCTAATTTGGGGACCGTTTACAGGGGGAAAATAATTGTTTGATCCCCTGCAGATCTTGTGAGTTTGCCCACTTACAAAGAAATGAAGGGTCTATAATGTTTATCATAGGTGTATTTTAATTGATAGAGACAGAATATCAACCAAAAATGCAGATATCACACATAAAACAAATGCTAGAAATTGAGTTGCAGTTCAGTGAGTAAAATAATTATTTAACCCCCAAGCAAAACATTACTTAGTAGTTGGTGAAGAAACCCTTGTTGGCAAGCACAGAGGTAAGACGTTTCTTGTGGTTGATGACCAGGTTTGCAGACATCTCATTCTCTAAATCCTTAAAGTTTCTTGGCCTCCTCTGGACATCTCGAATTTTCAGCTCTCTCCATAAATTTTCTATTGGTTTAACCACTTCAGCCCCGGAAGGATTTCACACTTTAGGACCGGAGCCCTTTTTGCGATTCGGCGCTGCGTCGCTTTAACTGAAAATTGCGCGGTCGTGCGACGTTGTACCCAAATGAAATTAGTTTCCTTTTTTCCCCACAAATATAGCTTTCTTTTGGTGGTATTTGATCACTGCTGCGTCATTTCTGATCGCCGCTATAAACAAAAGAATAGCGA
>BLSH010511396.1:417092-428998 GCA_018402905.1 Glandirana rugosa | reverse complement strand
TAATAAATTTTAAATTAAAAAAAAAAGACTTTGAAGGGAAAATTTTAATTCCACGCACAATATGCGACTACTTATGTCATCAAGGACATGATGAAACCAGGCTGAAAGTACACCGTACTCTCGGAATCTGAAATTACATTTGGGAGTTTTTCAACGTGGAATTACTATATGTACACTGAACACACACTTAAACATCTACTAAGAATTGCAGGCCTATAATACATATCACCAAATTTCCATGCAAAAAATTGTACCGCTTTTGGTACAAAATTCCAGACAGAATCATACCGCCAAGGAGGTTAATTGAACAAGTTGATGTTAGAAGCTGATTGGCTGCCATGCACAGCTGCACCGGATTTTGCACTCTCCAGTTTTGATAAATCAACTCCACTGTGTGCTCTACAAATTCACACACAAGTCACATGTATATCATTAAGGTGCAACTTTTTGAGGGTTTACATTAAAGTCTAAGGCTCTCATGCCACATGAAAGTCGGACCAAAGTAGTACAGGAACTACTGTATTCATCAGCGTATAACACGCACCTTAATTTTAAAAGGGAAGTTTCAGAAAAAAAAAATTAAATTTTAAATAATGAACTTTGAAGCAAAATAAGGGCCATCAATGCCGCCTCACCAGTGCGCATCGATGCCACCTGATCAGTGCCCATCAATGCCGCCTCACCATTGCCCATCATGCCAGATGTCTGTCAACTCACACCCTGAATTCAGACTGCATTTTAAATTGTACGAGTTCAGCTGAACCTGGTCTATAACCTGGAAGCTGATTGGTTTCTATGCACAGCTGTATCAGATTTTGCACTCTCCAGCTTTAGTAAGCCAACCCCATAGTTTCAATGCTTTCTAAAACTAGTGCTAACGTGCATTGCCACAATGCATGGCAACACCCCTGCTCTGTGTGGTGTGTTGCAGTGCCATTCATTGTCATTTGTCTTTTTTTTTTTTTTCACAAAAATCGCATTCATACAGTTCAGCTCCGATTCAGCAGGAGATCTGTTCACACATCCCCCTCCTGTTCGGAATGGACACGGCCAATGTGATAGGGCCTGTAATATATGCTAGACATGTGCAATTCATTTTGTTACGAATTCATTCTTTTAATTAATTTCGACAAATCCCTTAATTCGGAAATATCCGAATTAACCAAAACCCATTTAACCACTTCAGCCCCGGAAGGATTTCCCACTTTAGGACCAGAGCACTTTTTGCGATTTGGCACTGCGTCGCTTTAACTGACAATTGCACGGTCGTGCGACATTGTACCCAAACAAAATTTGTGTTTCCCCCCCCCCCACAAATAGAGCTTTCTTTTGGCGGTATTTGATCCCCTTTGCATCATTTCTGATCACCGCTATAAACAAAAGAAGAGCGACAATTTTGCAAAAAAAACAAATTTCTTACTTTTTGCTAAAATACAAATCCCAAAAAAAAAAATATATAAAAAAAACATTTTTTTTTTATTGGTTTTGGCCGATTTATTTTCTTCTTCATATTTTTTCGTTAAAAAAAAATCGCAATCGGCGTTGATTCGTTTGAGCAAAAGTTGCCGCGTTTGATGAGAATTCATTCCTGAGGTTTTTATTTTTTCTTTATTTTTTACTAGTAATGGCGGCGATCTGAGATTTTTATCGGTACTGCGATATTGCAGCGATCAGTGCTATAAAAATGCACTGATTACTGTGTAAATGCCATTGGCAGTGAAGGGGTTAACCTGGGGGAGCGCTCTAAGGGTTAACTGTGTTCCCTAGGCGTGTTCTAACTGTATGGGGGCTGGGCTGGCAGGGGGAGAGGAGTGATCACGGCTTCCATATACAGTCCTTCCCCCTCTTGTGATCACAGCCCTTCCCCCTCTGTTTACTTACACGGACCTCCGTTCTTTCACTGCGGGGGGGCATCGCGGGTAGCCAGCGCACTCACAGTGCGGGATCTCGCAGTCGCCGTCATATGACGGCAGTTTGCGATGTCGTGCCATCTTGTCGCCGTCAGACGGCGGTCGGCAAGTGGTTAATAAATTTTTCAGAAAATTCAGAAATCCCAAAACCTGAAAATTCGAAAATCTGAAATGACTAACAACAATAATAATGATTACTAACTATGAAATTATAGGTATTGGAATTTCCTTTCAAATTTGGCTGTTACTGAACGTAACGAATACAAATTTATCCAAAGTTACGAATTAACCCGAAATAACGAATGCCGTATTTTAAATGAATGGAACATAATGAATTAATAATAAAAACTTTTTATTTATTATTAATTTGTTCTGTTCCATTTGTTTAGATGCGGCATTCGTTATTTCGGATAATTTGTAACGTCTGATAAATTTGTATTTGTTGCGTTCACTAACAGCCAAATTTGAAAGGAAATTCCAATACCTATAATTTAATAGTTAGTTATTAGTTGGTTATTTAGAATTTTCAGATTTTCTTTCTTATTTTCGAATTTTCGAGTTTACAAATTGTGATCATATATAATGACCCAAAAAAAAAAATGAAGCAAAAGCGAACACATTTTTTGGCAGTGCACGTGTCTAATATATGCAAAAATATAAAATGTATCCTTACTAGAGAGAGTACACAGAAAATGCAATAAAAAACCCAAATAGATTGCAACTAAAAAAAGAATATTAAGAACCAAATTTTTCAAAGGGAAGTTGTTCAAATTGGCTCTAAGGGCCTGTAAATGGTATTACATTACATTATTTACATACATAATTACATACTTACATTATTTATTTTTTTAATTGATGGGATGCATGGTGCCTGTAATAGAAGATGGTATCCAAAAACTTTAATGCGCACTCCAGTCAACATTTTGCTGAATTTAACATGAAAAGAACACATTGCAAAAAAAAAAACATTAAAATGTATTTGTCAGGCAGCCTGTGCTGCTGATCTTTACTCTCCTGCAGCGTTATGAGTGCCAGCGGAATCTTCAGCATTTTAACACTTCTGGGTACATGGGAAAGTCTGCAGTCCCTTGCTGTGGTTAGAAGTGTCTGGAGGATGGAACCACAGTGCATGACAGGGAGTGAAGACCTCAGACACAATTAGAAATGTCAGATGCTAAACATTTTGCTGGTAATCGCAGCGATACAAGACAATGAAGATCCAAGGCACTAGGTGGCAAGCCGGATAAGTATTAAAGAGCAAGTAAACCCTGATGAGTTTTACTTCCTCTTTGTTACCCTGCAAAGTAAAAGCATAACGGGCTACTATGCATCGCCCATTACGTGTCACCTGCAAAGGAAGCCTGCGATTTCCCCTGTACAGGCAGCGTCCATCTTCAGCCCCTCTACCTTCTGGGCCGTGACTGGCCGGAGTCGCGTGGCGTCACTCCCACGCATGTGCGCGGGAGCCACCAGTCATGGCACGAACGAAGTGAAGAAACGGCACAGAGGCCGTTTCTTCACTGCGCATGTGTCGAATGACGTCGGCAATGACAGTACACTCTATATCTCCTAAACTGCGCAGGAGATATGCAGGGAACCTACAGGTAAGCCATATTATCGGCTTACCTGTAGCTCAGCCTTTCTCAACCTTTTCAACACTGAGGAACCCTTGAAATAGTTCTCCAGTCTCGGGGAACCCCTGCTAAAAATTAAAAATCTACAACTCATGATACATTAGTGTGATGGTCAATGGGAAGAATGGTCCTTACACTTGTGGTCATTGGGAAGAATTACCCCTTACAGATAGCTAAAAAGATCAATGATGCCATTGGGAATTTATCTGAGAGGTAGAAATTGATCATTACTCAAGGAACCCTTAGCAACCTCTGGAGGAACCCTGGTTGAGAAACCCTGCTGTAGGTTAAAGTGGTTGTCACGTGTTGACAACCACTTTAATACTCTTCTTTTTCAGAATGTGGTGTGTGTTATTTATTATTTTTTTTTAACATGGTGACAGGGTTACTTTAGGATGCATATATACTATATTGTCAAAAGTTTTGGACCGCCTGTCTTTACACACACATGAACTTTAATGGCATCCCAGTCTTAGTCCGTAGGGTTCAATATTGAGTTGGCCCACCCTTTGCAGCTATATAACAGTTTCAACTCTCATGGAAAGGCTGTCCACAAGGTTTAGGAGTGTGTCTATGGGAATGTTTGACCATTCTTCCAGAAGCACATTTGTGAGGTCCGGCACTACTGTTAGATGAGAAGGTCTGGCTCAGTTGCCACTCTAATTCATCCCAAAGCTGTTCTATCAGGTTGAGGTCAGGATTCTGTGCAGGCCAGTCAAGTTCCTCCACCCCAAACTTGCTCATCCATGCCTTTATGGACCTTGCTTTGTGCACTGGTGTGCAGTCATATTGGAACAGGAAGGGGCCATCCCCAAACTGTTCCCACAAAGTTGGGAGCATGAAATTGTCCAAAATGTCTTGTTATGCTGACGCCTTAAGAGTTGCCTTCACTAGAACTAAGGGGCCAAGCCCAACTACCTGGAAAAAAAACCCCACACCATAATCCCCCCTCCACCAAATGGTTTGGACCAGTGCACAAAGCAAGGTTTATAAAGACATGAAGACAGAACTCTTAAGGTGTCAGCATACCAAGACATTTTGGACAATTTCATGTTCCCAACTTTGTGGGAACAGTTTGGGGATGGCCCCTTCCTGTTCCAACATAACTGCGCACCAGTGCACAAAGCAAGGTCCATAAAGAAATGGATGAGCGAGTTTGGGTTGGAGGAATTTTACAGGCCTGACCTCAACCTGATAGAACACCTTTGGGATCAATTAGAGCAGAGACTGCGAGCCAAGCCTTCTCATCCACATCAGTGCCTGACCTCACAAATGCGTTTCTGAGAGAATGGTCAAACCATAGACACACACCTAAACCTTGTGGACAGCCTTCCCAGAAGAATTGAAAGTGTTGAGCCTCATACACATGGACATTTTTTAACGCCACATTTCCTAGCTTTTTTTACAGCTCTCCATGTTATTCAATGGCCCTCTAAAAACGTAGACGTTTTTGAGCAGTAGAAGGCGTCGGTGTTAGTGAGCTGTAACTAGAATGCGGGACCAGCGTGTTCTGAAGCTGCAGCGTCATGGCATTTTTGACGCCGAGCCAACAAAATGCTCAATAACGTGGCTTAACGTTGTATACACAGCGTTAAGCCTCGTCAGGCATTGTATTCAAAATCAATGGTTCCCTATGGGAGCCCATTGATTTGAATAGAAGTTGAATCACGATGATCCGACTTGCAGCGTGACTTGTGTGCTAGGGATCTTGAAGGGGAACCCCCACAAAAAATTTGAGTAGGGTTTCCCCCAAGAGCATACCAGGCTCTACGATCTGGCATGGATTTTAAGATGAACCCCCACGCTGAAAAAACGGCGTAGGGTTCCCCCCATGATCCATACCAGACCCTTCTCCGAGCACGCAGCCTGGCAGGCCAGGAAAGAGGGTGGGGACGAGCAAGCGCCCCCCCTCCTGGACCATACCAGGCTGCATGCCCTCAACATGGGGAGTATGGGTGCTTTGGGCGGGGGGGCTCTGCGCCCCCCACCCCAAAGCACCTTGTCCCCATGTTGATGGGGACAAGAGCCTCTTCCTGACAACCCTGGCCGTTGGTTGTCGGGTCTGTGGGCGGGGGCTTATCGGAATCTGGAAGCCCCCTTTAATAAGGGGGCCCCCAGATGCCGGCCCCCCACCCTATGTAAATGAGTATGGGGTACATTGTACCCCTACCCATTTACCTGCAAAAAAGTGTACAAAAAACACTCTCTTCTCCCTCTTCTTTCATCCTGAGCCCTGCCCTCATGACGTCACATCCTGGGACGGGCCATCACATCACAGCCCCGCCCCAGGATGTGACATCATGAGGGCGGGGCTCAGGATGACGTCAGCACGTGGCCCCGCCCCATGCCAATATAAGGCAACCGTGCAGCACGGACCCCGGCATTCGAGTGGAAGAGAGCGACGAGTCAACATCTCCAGAAGAGAAGAAGGAGAAGCGGGAGAACCTAGCCGAGGAGACAGCGGCAAAAGAGCAGAAGACAGAAGATGCCTCAGAAGACAGAAACTCTGCAGAAGACCCCACAAAAGAGCCAAAGAAAGAAGACGAGGGAGAAGAGAGGGGAGAAGACGCCGGAGTTGATTTCATAAAATATTTTAAAAAGCTGTGTAGTGTGTTTTTTTTTTTTGTACACTTTTTTTGCAGGTAAATGGGTAGGGGTACGATGTACCCCATACTAATTTACATAGGGTGGGGGCCGGCATCTGGGGGCCCCCTTATTAAAGGCGGCTTCCAGATTCCGATAAGCTGCAGACCCCAACAACCAACGGACAGGGTTGTCGGGAAGAGGCTTTTGTCCCCATCAACAGGGGGACAAGGTGCTTTGGGGTGGGGGACGCAGAGCCCTTCCTGCCCCAAAGCACACATACTCCCCATGTTGAGGGCATGCGGCCTGGTACGGTCCAGGAGGGGGGACTCACTCGTCCCCACCCCCTTTCCTGGCTTGCCAGGCTGCGTGCTCGGATAAGGGTCTGGTATGGATTTTGGGGGGGGACCCTATGCCATTTTTTTGACGTGGGGGTTCCTCTTAAAATCCATGCCAGATGGTAAAGCCTGGTATGCTCTTGGGGGGGGGGGACTCTATGCAATTTTTTTGTGGGGGTTCCTCTTTAAGATTCCTAGCACACAAGTCGTGCAGCAAGTCGGATCATCGTGATCCGACTTCTGGTGCGACTTCTATTCAAATCAATGGGCTCCCATAGGGAACCATTGATTTTGAATAGAGGCAGAAAAACGCAGCTGACAGCTAGCACGGAAAAACGTGCATTGACGTCAATGCAATGCTTATTTTTTTTGCATACGCCCGTGTGTATTAGGCCTTATAGCTGCAAAGGGTGGGCCAACTCAGTATTGAACCCTATGGACTAAGACTGGGATGCCATGAAAGTTCATGTGTGTGTAAAGACAGGTGTTCCAAAACTTTTGACAATATAGTGTATTAACCATGCAGGCGTTCCTGTAGCTCATTAATCTACCCGACCCCCATTGTTTTGTGAACCTCTTTTTCTTAGCACTGCAGGAAAGATATTCCAAAACACCTCTACTGTAGCCTTAGGCTGGCCAAATTTCATTAAATATTCACATGATTCCACCATCAACACAGTGCTGACAGGGAAATCAGCAATTGTCTTCTCTGGGCGGGGAGGTAAGCTGTCCCCGCTGGAAGAAGACAGTGATTATTGCTAGCGGCTATAGCAGCCCCTAGCTATAATCGCAGGAGAATCTAGCAAGCTGGCTGTACCCAAGTTGAGTGATCGATCTACTTGGCCCATTCAGCCTGCCCATTAACGGTTTGGATCTCGGCCGGTCCAGCGTGAATCATCTATGGGCAGCTTTAATATCTCTCACATCCAGAAAGCCCAATGTGTCAGAATGCTATAATAGTTTCTTACAGCCACCGATCATATATAACCTGCTTGGAAAGTTTCAATCTGATTGGTGTTCCCTAAAAGCAGACCAGGCAGATGAGGCGCTGCAATGGTAATGTATGAGTAGGACCACATTGACCAGAGCAAGTCCATTGTTCTTTAAAATCATAAAATCTTTAATGACCATAAACACGGAAAGAATATAAATAAATTGATTGCATGTTCTACCTGTCTTCTTTTATAACAGTGGTTCTCAACTGCTGTCCTCAGGACCCACCAACAGGCCAGATTTTGAGGCCTCATACACACGGGCGTTTTATAATAAATAAGCAAAACGCCAGGTCCGACGTTTTTTAAAAAATCGTCGGTTTTTGCGGCGTTTTGCATCGGCGTTAGCGAGCGTTAGTGAGCGTCGGCGTCAATAGGCGTTTTCTTTAAAAAAATCAGTCCTCTGCTATTTTTCAACCTAAAAACGCCGGTGTCAAAAAACGCTTGCTAACGCCGGTACGGCGTTAGCGGGCGTTAGCAAGCGTTAGTGAGTGTTTTGCCAATTGGCGTCAAAAAACGCCAAAACGCTACAGCTACAGAACGCGATGGTCCCGCGTTCTAAAAACAGCTCACTAACGCCGACGCCCTCTACTGCTCACTAACGCCGGCGTTTTTAGAAGGCCATTGAATAACATGGAGAGCTGCAAAAAACGCCTACAAACGCCGGCGTGCAAAACGCCCGTGTGTATGAGGCCTAAGTATTACCTTGGGGAGATGCAGACTAGAATACTGCAATCACTGAGCAGCAAATGATATCACCTGTGATGTATTTCAGTTATCTTCCAAACCTGGCCTGTTAGTGGGTCCAGAGGACAGGAGTTGAGAATCACTGTTTTATACATTGGTAAAGAATTAAATACAGTGATAGTCAAACTCTATTTTTTTTTTCCTTTTTCTTTTGTAGTCTTCGGTCCGAGCAAGCAGGGGGACAGTCGGTGGTTATTTCTTAGCTGGAAGAACCATGACATGGTTGCCGGTAAGTATAAATGTTGGGGCTTTCTTGGTTGGTATAGATGGGCATTTGTTCGCATAAATCTTTTTTTTTTTTGTTGACCGGTGTTGGTTTTTTGAAAAAAAAAAATGCTTTTCTGTAAAGTAAAAAATGTATCTTTTTTCAATAATTTGTTCCTTTTAAAATGACACTAAAATAGTTTCATTTACAAAACATGGCAACGTTATTTGCAAATGTCTTTTTTTCAGCAAAAAAAAAAAACAAAGCTAATGAAAAAAAAAAAAAAAATATTAGTTTAAAAAATTTGACAGAAAATGAATAATGAAGGGGAGAAAGAAGTTAATTATGGTTAACTAAGGGTTCATAAGAGGTTTAATAGAAATACATTTTATTTTTTAAGGTTTCTATAACTTGTCATATGCAGATCAAAAGTCACCCCTTTGATCTACATACATATGAAATAGTAATTACATCATACCAAAACATTGTTACACCGTGTTACTCAATGACACTTGAAGATTGTCTGCAAGCTTCATTTTAGGAGTGGCTACATATTGACAGCTGCTGCTTGACCTCCGGAAGATTTATCCCCTTTCAGGACCAGGCCATTGTTTTGCAATACGGCACTGCGTTTAACTGACAATTGCGCGGTCATGCAATGCTGTACCCAGATAAGAATTATGTAATTTTTTTCCCAAATGGAGCTTTCTTTTGGTGGCATTTGATCACCTGTTTTTTTTTTTTTTTTTGCACTGTAAAAAAAAAAAAAAGATGGACAATTTTGAAAAAAACATATTTTTTACTTTCTGCTATAAAACATATCCAATAAAATGAAAACAAAAATCGAATTTCTTCAAAAATTTAGGCCAATATGTATTCTGCTACATATTTTTGGTAAAGAAAAATTCCCAATAAGTGTATATTGATTGGTTTATGCAAACCTTAGAGCCTACAAACTATGGGATATTTACTGGAAAATATATATATATGTATATGATCCGGCACACAGCTGCCGCCCTATAGCAGTAAAACTGTTAAAGGGCGGTTAGCAAGTGGTTAATACAAAGCAATCACTGGCTGTCATTTTGACAGGTGATAAATACCACTACTAGCAGCATAGGGGAAGAGCAACTGAGTGTAAGACGTGTCCTAAAAAACATTGTGCAGATTTTATAGGATGTATCTCCTAGATTTAGTATCTTCGAATCGTTAAGTCATTAATAGTCATTTTATATGAAATCATTTGTTATCTAGGTTTACTATATGATTAAAACATCTTTCTGAGAACTGTGAGGTTCAGCTGAGCTTGTATTTTGCTTGGTTATGTCTAAATGGTATATACATCCTAATCCAATTTCTGCTTTTGGTCTGTCAAATATACAATTGAAAGCATTTTGATCTATCTGATAAGTGCAAAAATAACTGCTGATCCTGCCAGAAATCTTGCCAGCCCATAACTTCCGGTGCCTGTGCGGCGCTTTTATGAATTACATTGTTTTCAGTTATCTCTGAGAATTACAGAACCCCTGAAACATAATGGAGTTACACATTAACACCCTTTCAGTTATGGCTATGGTGAGGGCACACAGATTTCTTGCAAACAGAAAAGTTGAGTTGAGGAGCAGGCCATACTTTTAAGGACTTTGCCAGAATGAGGATTCCCATCAGTGAACCTATCCAAAACCGAGTTCATGATATTTCCTCCTCCATGTTCATCCCCTGATTTCTCTGTCAAAATTAACGACTCAACTATCAACCCGTCCCCCCATGCCAAGGTCTTAGGTGTATTACTGGACTCTGAACTATCCCCAGTCCCACATCCAGTCGCTGTCCAAAGCTTGCCGCCTCAACCTACACAACAGCTCCAAGATACGCCCCTTCCTAACCAACACCACAAAGCTTCTAATCCACTCCCTGGTCATCTCTCACCTCGACTACTGCAACTCCCTCTTAATTGGCTATCCCCCTGCAATCCATCATGAATGCTGCTGCCAGACTCCTCCACCTTGCAAACCGCTCAACGTCTGCTACCCTTCTTTGCCAATCCCTCCATTGGCTGCCACTCAACCAATGAATTAAATTCAAGATACTAACCAGAACTTACAAAACCATCCACAACCTGGCCCCCAGCTACATAACCTGGTCTCAAAACACCAAGCAAATCGTTCTCTTCACTCTTCCCATGACCTCCTGCTCTCTAGCTCCCTTGTCCCCTCCACTCCTGCTGGCCTCCAGGACTTCTCCCAAGACACTCCCTTCCTCTGGAATGCTCTACCCCAGGGGTGTCAAACTTGATTTAATCGTGGGCCGTATCAGCATTATGGTTGCCCTGAAAGGGCCGGTTGTATATGTAAGACTAGATGTCCAGAGCACCACCCCCCTTTACATCAGACACCAAGAGCCCCCCCACCATCAGAAGTTAAGGGTTCCCCACCCTTCCTTGCATCTCTATGGGGGCAGACTTGGGAAGCAGAAAGAGCAGGGTCTAGAGGAGGACCAGAGGAGAGCTGGAGTCTTCTGAATGCTGAGACCAGGGGAGGTGAATATGAGGGGGTGCTGCAGCTGCACAGAGGGGAGCAGGATCTGAAGGAGTTCTGTCCTCCACTCTGTGGCCGACTGTTGAGACAGGGGGTGGTGAAGATGAGGGGAGTGCTGCAGCTAAGGTGTGAGGGCCACATGAAATGACCCGGAGGGCCGGATTTGGCCCCCGGGCCTTGTGTTTGACACCTGTGCTCTACCCCAATCTGTTTATCTCCTAGTTTGTCCACTTTCAGACAATCCCTGAAAACACTCTTCAGAGAAGCCTATCTGGCCCCCACCTAACAACCATACACTTATTTTGTCCATCAGCACATCCTCCCACAGTTACCTCTTGTATCTCTTGACCCTCCCTCATAGATCTAACGAGCAGGGTTCTCTGATTCCTACTGTTTTAAAGTGTATTTGTCTTATCTACCCTCAAGTCGTAAAGCACTGCGTAAACTGTTGGCGCTATATAAATCCTGAATAATAATCAGTCCTGTACTTCCTCCTTCATCCCTCCTTGCTTTCCCACCAAGGGGAAGCTCCTAGAAGCCAGAGCCTCAAAATTACATCTTTGCATGACTTTTTCCTTTTATTGTTTTTCATTGCCAAATCTCCAAGCAAACTCCTGCCTGACTATTTATATGTAGCCATGTGCCCCCTTAGGGGTGGCTGATTGTTGTGGTTCACCTGATCACACTGCCCTCAATCCCCTTCATCCACACACTGAGTCACAGAATAAGCTGGAGTTTGTCTTGTTTTATTAAGGGTTAAACTTGGATAGGGAAGGGTGGATGATGAGATGCCCAAGAATATTTACAGTTCAAATCCAGGATCTCTATATACTCCAACGTATATACATCTCCATCTTCCTCCAGCAACGACGCTTACTGAGTTCCACTTGCCACTCCTTCTCACTCCTGTCTTTAAGTTTCCGGCCTAGAGGGATATTTACTAGGCCTACACCTAGCTTG
>BLSH010511396.1:342783-356584 GCA_018402905.1 Glandirana rugosa | reverse complement strand
GACCATCTAACGCTAGATGTCCAACGACTGGGGGGTCATATATACTTTAACCTTATATTTACTATCCGACGAGGTCGGTTACCCGTCCCCAAAAGAACTCGGGGTACCGGACGACCCTATCAGATATATAAACCCCTCCTCAGTCCACTAGTCCCAAATCACGGTGGACTTGCCGACAGATCCACTTGTACACAATTTTCGAGGGCCGACGATCCGGTCTTTAGGTCCCGGATAGGCCCTCAAGGACCTATGATAAGTCAGACTCCGGATGGGTCCTGTTCTTCGTCGTCGCACCCCAACCCCGAAGTACGGCCCTCGGATTGGTTCAACGTGCAGGCGACAGCTTCCCCTTTACCTCTGACCCTGGCTCTCACTTTGCCTCTGGCGACGGGAACGATTGTCTTCTGTGAGTCTTCACCTCCGATAAAGAGGGGTTCTCCGGCTAGCAGAACCCGTGCAACTTGGTTAGGCTCCCGGCATGAAGCCCCAACCCCACGCTGCTGCTTCTTGTCCTGGGTAGGCCTCAGACTGAATAGTATCCAGGAACTCCCGGATAGGCCCTGGATTTCTGGCCTAGCAGCCGGGAGCTTTTAACACATGTTCACCTAGACAGCCGTTCAGGTGGCACTAAACCCTGATCACCTGACTCCTCCCCAAATATATAGACTATCCCAGCAGGCCATGGGGCTCAAGAAAACCCCTGCCCATTGGCTGGAGCAGCCTATCATTTATATTCCAATTTCATATATACTGGGGGGTCAGCAACCTGTAGATCGCAATCTACCAGTAGATCGCAGACAGGTGACTGGTAGATCTCGGTCTGGGCTTGCTGGACCGCCATTCCAGAGCATCAGAGTGCAGTGCAGAGGGACTACTTGTAAAGTTGAAGCTGTAGTAGGGAGCAAGAGCCGCATAAGCTGATGACTCCTCTGTAGCACTGGCTCCTGTCCCATCCTGAATGCAGAGTTTTGGTGTGCTTTCAGATAGTGCACCACGCCTGCACAATATAAAAGAAGTCTACAGCAAAGAACAGCTAGCCCAACAGCATGTTGAGGGGCTCAGAACAGTAAGGGTTCATTTACATTTGTAGTTTGGGGGGTGCCCTTTAGCTGTAGTGGCCAAGGGTGTACACATGCCACAACACGAGTTATACGCCCTGTCATAGTTGGTGGGTATAGCACCTGCCAAGCATGACCCATTCAAATGAATGAGGCCACTTTGCAAGTGCCCTGCAACTTGGTGCAGTACAGAAAATAAAGAGTTAAAGCAGGCAGTGTTGTGTTGCTTTCTCAACACCTGCTTTAATCGCTTGGACCCAACAGAAGCATGCAGCTGTGAGGCACTTGCAGAGCAGCTCCATTTACTTGAATGGGTCACTATTGGTAGGCTGTAGCACCCACCAAAGCAACAGGGGGCTTAATTCCTGCTGCAGCATGTGTACACCCCTGGCTGCTGCCTCAGCATTACCTGATTGATCTCATGATTGCCATGCACTGCAAACGACTGCAGCGCTTAGTTCGGCAATTAGAGGTTTAAATCAAGTGTGAGGAGGCGACACTGTGCCCCGGTGATCTTTGACTTCTCTCATGTTGTTCATGTAGCGCTCAACCTCTTTAACCAGTTCCTTACCGAGTCATATTAAAATAACGTCGGCAGGAACCGCTCATCGATCCGGGCCAACGTCATATGACGACCTCCATGTGTACGCCACTCGTGCGTGCTCCCGGGGGCGCGCAGCGTGGCGATCGGGGCTGATGCTTGTCCCTCAGACAAAGCCCAGCTCCGATCAGTGTAAAGAGCCTATAGAATTGGCTCTTTACCACATGACCGGCTGTCTCAATCACAGCCGATCATGTGATGTAAACAAACCGCAGTAATGAGCTGTTACCGCGGTTCTCCCTGTCACACACACCAATCGTGTGTGAGAGGGAGATTGCGGTAACAACTCGTTACTGCCCACTGTGTACACCAAGCACACTGATTACCACCCCATCAGAGTACATGTCACCTGTCCATCAAAGTACCCGAGTACCCGTCACCTGCCCATCTGAGTACCTGAGTACCTGTCACCTGCCCATCTGAGTCAGTGGTGTATTTAGGTTTTGTGCTGCCCTAGGCCTGACTAAACTCCTGCGCCCCCCCACACAGAACGCCAGCTGCCAGCACAACAACTCATTGGTTGGGGTCCGCGCCTGGGACCTTCGGGACACCCACCCCCATATATGTATGGGCTGTCCCCCTCTAATGGCAGCCCTGGCTGTATTATCATACCGGCAGCATTAAAAGTGCAAGCTTTTCGTGCTGCAGGGACTCTTTTCGTGCTGCCACCCTGCAAAGTGCCGCCCTAGGCCTGGGCCTTGTTGGCCTAGGCCAAGATACAGCGTTGATCTGAGTACCCGAGTACCTGCCATCTGCCCTTCAGATTACCCGAGTACCTGTCACCAACCCATCTGAGTAACCAAGTACCTATCTGCAGCCCATCAGATTACCCAAGTACCTTTTCCAGTCCATAAGATTACCCAAGTACCTGTCTCCAGCCCATCAGAATACCTGAGTACCTATCTGCAGCCCATCAGAGTACCCGGGTACCTATCTGCAGCCCATGCCTCATAGCATATACCTCAGGTGTTTGCTTTCCAAAATGGGGTAATTTTGTCGGTAATTCCACTGTCCTGGTGCTCCAGGGCCTTCAAAAGTGTGATAGGTATGAATGAAATTTTATGTGTAATTTATGCTCCTAAAATGCCTGACGGTGCTCCCTGCATGTTCGGCCTCTGTATGTGGCCAGGGTGGGAAAACGTCTCACACGTGTTGCATTGTCATACTCGGGACGAGTAGCAGAATATATTTTGGGGTATGTGTTAGAAATATCTTATAAATTGACCACTTTGTGTAAAAATAAAAGTGTTTTAATTTTCTTTCCACGTTTTTCGAAGCCTTGTGGAAAAAAATGAACCATTCAAAAGACTCATAATGCCTCATAGATTATACGTTGGGGTGTTTGCTTTCCAAAATGGGGTCATTTTGTGGCTAATTCCATTGTCCTGGTGCTCAAGGGCCTTCAAAAGTGTAATAGGTCATTAGGAAATTAGATGTGAAAATTCTGCTCCTAGAATGCATGATGGTGCTGCCTGCATGTTGGACCTCTCTATGTGGCCAGGCTGTGATAAAGTCTCACACATGTGGTATCGCCATACTTGGGGCAAGTAGCAGAATGTATTTTGGGGTGTAATTGGAAGTATGCATATGCTGTGTGTGAGAAATAACTTATGACAATTTTGTGCAAAAAAAAATAAATAAACATTTCTTAATTTTCCCAAGAATTGTGGGAAAAAAGTACAACTTCAAAAAACTTGCCATGCCTCTTACTAAATACCTTGGAATGTCTAGGTTTCAAAGGGGGGTAATTTGGGGGGTATTTGTACATTCCTGACATTTCAGGGCCTCAAGAAATATGATAGGCCATCAGTACATTGGGTGTGATCAATTTTCAATGATTGGCACCATAGCTTGTAGACTCTATAACTTTCACATAGAGCAAATAATATACACTTATTTGGGTTATTTTTTTACCAAAAATAGGTAGCAGTATAGGTTTTGGCCTAAATTTATGAACAGAAATTACTTATTTGCAAAATTTTATCACAGAAACTAAAAACAAGTTTTTTTGAAAAAAATTTAGCAATAAAAAACCCAGAAGTTCTTAAATACCACCAAAAGAAAGCTCTATTTGTGTGAAAAAAATGATAAAAATTTTGTTTGCTTACAGTGTAGCATGAGAGAGTAATTCTCATTCAAAGCGTGAGAGCGCTGAAAGATGAAAATTGGTCTGGGCAGGAAGGGGGTATAAACGTCCTGTATTGAAGTGGTTAATTAAGGTCGCCTACCCCTGATCTATACCTTTATCAAGCCAATGCCATCAGCAGCAGTGCCACCTAATGGCAGAGGAGAGAGGTGCATCAAACTCAGAGTTAGGAAGAGACTCCAGAGATCCCCTTACAATTGGCCAGGTCAATTACCACCCAGCAAACTAAATTTGACAGCACCCCCATTCAAAACCAGGGTGCTACATTTTTTAACTTTAGTTTGTACATTTATGAGACATTTCCTGTAATGTTTTGTTTACATAATGTTTTTATGTTTTCTCTGGCAGAGTTTTCATAGTCATACTAGTGGTTATAAGTATCCTTTGGATCCCCATCATCCAGGCAGCAAACAGCGGGCTACTGTTTGATTATATGCAGTCTGTCACTAGTTACCTGTCCCCACCGGTCACCGCCATATTTATTTTGGCAATCTTTGTCAAGAGAGTCAATGAACCAGTAAGTATATCACCTGAATGTTCCAAACGATTGTACAATGGCAATGTAATAGGATGTAAGACTTCATTGGTCCTGATCATGGTATGAGACTGTGCAGCAAATAATGACTTTACTTATAACTAATTTAGTTTTGGAAGTATTTTCTATTTCCTAAAGTGGTCCACCAGGTATCTTTGTGTTTCCCAAACCTTGGTCAGTCAGTCATGTGCTACAGCTTTTGCAGGGTCTGACTACCAATTATACTAACTAGGGGGTCAGTCAACCCAAAATGTTCTTTTACATAGTTACATAGTCAGTGAGGCTGGAAAAAGACACAAGTCCATCAAGTCCAACCCATGTGTGTGGTTTTTTTTTATGTCAGTAATACGTTGTATATCCCCCAATGTTGTGGTCCCTTAGGTGTGCATCTAATAGTTTTTTAAAATTTTCCATACTACCAGCAGAAACCACTGTTTCTGGAAGCGAATTCCACATTCGCACTGCTCTTACCGTAAAGAAACCCCTACGCATCTTAAGGTTAAAACGCCTTTCTTTCATTCTTAGTGAATGGCCGCGTGTTTTCTTGTTTTCCCTTGCGCTGAATAGTTTTGCCCCTATAGCGGGGTCACCAGTACAGTATTTGTACATTGAAATCATATCCCCTCTCAAGCGTCTTTTCTCCAGAGAGAACAAGTTCAGTGCCTGTAGTCTTTCCTCATAACTTAGGTCCTCTAATCCCTTAACTAGCTTTGTTGCCCTTCTCTGAACCCTTTCCAATACCAGGACGTCCTTCTTGAGGACCGGTGCCCAGAACTGGACGGCATACTCCAGGTGCGGCCTCACTAGGGACTTGTACAATGGGAGAATTATTGATTTATCCCTGAAGTTAATCCCTTTTTTGATGCATGCCAACACTTTGTTAGCTTTGCTTGCAGCAGCTTGGCATTGCATGCCACTGCTGAGTCTGTTCTCCACTAGGACCCCTAGGTCTTTTTCCATCCTTGATGGAGCTAGGCTCTCCCCCTAGTGAGTAATTTGCGTTCAGGTTCTTGGTACCCAAATGCATTATCTTACATTTTTCTACGTTAAATCTCATTTGCCACTTGTCTGCCCACCCCATTAATTTATTTAGATCTTCTTGCAGTGTTTCCACATCCTGTGGAGAATTTATTGCTCTGCTTAGCTTGGTATCATCTGCAAATATTGAGATTGAGCTCTTCACCCCGTTCTCCAAATCATTTATGAATAAATTGAATAGGATTGGTCCCAGGACAGAACCCTGGGGAACCCCACTTTCTACCCCAGACCATTCTGAGTATTCCCCATTTATAACTACCCTCTGGACTCGCCCCTGTAGCCAGTTTTCAATCCAGGTGCTCACCCCTTGATCCATGTTGAGGGACCTTAGTTTGTACAGTAAACGTTTATGGGGAACTGTATTAAATGCCTTTGCAAAATCCAGATACACCACGTCTACAGGTCTTCCCTTATCTAGATGGTCGCTCACCTCCTCATAGAAGGTTAATAGATTGGTTTGGCAAGAACGATTTTTCCTGAAACCATGTTGATTACCGCTAATGATACCGTTCTCATTACAATAATCTTGTATATAATCCATTATTATTCCCTCCAAGAGCTTGCATATTATTGATGTTAAGCTAACTGGTCTATAATTGCCGGGGAGATGTCTTGGTCCTTTTTTATATATTGGCACCACATTGGCTTTCTTCCAATCATCTGGTATCATACCAGTCAGAAAATCTCTCTTAAAGATTAGGTACAAGGGTCTGGCAATAACTTGGCTAAGTTCCCTAAGGACCCTCGGGTGCAAGCCATCTGGGCCTGGTGACTTATTGGTGTTCAGTTTATCCAGCCTATTCCTGATTTTATCCTCAGTCAGCCATGAGGGTGTTTCA
The DNA here is from genome assembly GCA_018402905.1 of Glandirana rugosa. Classification (NCBI taxonomy): domain Eukaryota; kingdom Metazoa; phylum Chordata; class Amphibia; order Anura; family Ranidae; genus Glandirana; species Glandirana rugosa. The sequence goes on along the minus strand of BLSH010511396.1, from coordinate 350,367 downwards.
TGTGACTTATCTTGAGGACCAGCATTTTGGTTCTGTATAATTGAGCCCCCCATTTCCTTTGTGAATACCGAGGAGAAAAATGAGTTTAACACCATTGCCATTTCTCCATCCTCTGTAACCAGGTTACCCGCGTCAGTCCTTACTGGGCCAATATGATCTGACCTCCCTCTCTTACCATTTATATACTTAAAGAATTTCTTGGGATTCCTTTTGCTCTCCTCAGCTATGTGTCTTTCATGTTCAATCTTGTGTGTCTTTCATGTTCAATCTTAGCTGCTCCTACAGGTAGATCCTGTAGAGTTAAAGTACCATTGATTTTGTTCACATTTTAGATATTTATTTATACAGTGCATCCAGAAAGTATTCACTCTGTTTAAAGGGCAATTCCACCCATGTAAAGGTCAGCAGCTACAAAAAGTGTAGCTGCTGACTTTTAATAATCGGACACTCCAGAGATGCGGTCGCCCGAGGGCTCGCTCTTTGCAAGCTCTATGTAAAAAATAAATAAAAATGGGAGGAGGAGGTGGATGTGAAGTAGGAGCCTAGAGGTTGACTAGGCCGTGACCCTCGGCAGTGTAGGTGGAAGTGGCGGTGGTGGAGGAGGAGGCGGAGGAGGTAGCCAACACTGTTGTTTGTTTGTTTTGGTTTTTTTCTAATTGGGGTAGCCCCCAAAATATTGAGACATATTAAAAAAAAAAAAAACAAGTATACCAATGGCTGTGTGAGACCGGTCTAAATATCTATTCTGCACAAGGTACAGACAAATCTTGTGGGATCCATGCCTGGTTAATTTTAATAAACGTTAGCTTGTCCACATTGGCTGTGGACAGGCGGCTGCACTTGTCTGTGATAACGCCCCCTGCCGTGCTAAACACACGTTCAGACAATACACTGGCTGCAGGGCAGGCCAGCACCTCCAAGGCATAAAGGGTAAGCTCAGGCCATGTGCCCAATTTGGAGACCCAGAAGTTGAATGGGGCAGACTCATCAGTCAGTACGTGTAGGTGTGTGCACACATACTGTTCCACCATGTTGCTGAAATGCTGCCTCCTGCTAAGACGTTGCCTATCAGCTGGTGGTGCTGTTTGTTGTGGGAGGCTGCTGAAAATGCTTTTCCACATTTCGGCCATGCTAACCCTGCCTTCTGAGGTGCTGGCGGTGCCACAGCTGCATTGGCGACCTCTTCCTCCTCCTCCGCCTTCGCCTTGTGCTTCCACAGAGCCCCCTGTGTCATTTGGGAATGCCCTCAGCAGTGCGTCTACCAGCGTGCGCTTGTAGTCGCGCATCTTCTGATCACGTTCCAGTGAGGGAATTAAGGACGGCACGTTGTCCTTGTAACAGGGATCCAGCAAGGTGGCCACCCAATAATCGGCACAAGTTAAAATGTGGGCAACTGGGCTGTCGTTGAGCAGGCACTGCAGCATGTAGTCAGCCATGTGTGCCAGGCTGCCCACAGGCAAAGACAAGCTGTCCTCTGTGGGAGGTGTAACATCTGTGTCCTCCGTATCCCCCCAGCCACGCTCCAGTGATGCACACGAGCTGCATTGGGTGCCACCCTGCTGTGAACATGGTTCCTCCTCCTCCTCATCATCATCTTCCTCATCTTCCTCATCCTCCAGAACTGTGCCCTGGCTTGAAAATGTTTTACCTGGCCTATGCTGGTGCAGGAACCCACCGTTGGAGCCACTTGTGAATGACTGGCCTGATAACCGTGGAAATGACCCCTCTTCCTCTTCCTCCTGTGCCACATCCTCTTCCATCATCGCCCGAAGTGTTTTTTTCAAGGAGACATAGAAGTGGGATAGTAACACTGGGAACAGCGTCATCGGCACTGGCCATGTTGGTGGAGTACTCGAAACACCGCAATATGGTACACAGGTCTCGCATGGAGGCCCACTTGTTGGTGGTGAAGTGGTGCTGTTCCGCAGAACGACTGAACCGTGCATGCTGCAGCTGAAACTCCGCTATTGCCTGCTGCTGCTCGCACAGTCTCTCCAGCATGTGCAAGGTGGAGTTCCACCTTGTGGGCCCGTCGCATAGGAGGCGGTGAGCGGGAAGGCCGAAGTTCCGCTGCAGTGCAGAGAGGCGAGCAGTAGCAGGCTGAGAACGCCGAAAGCGCGCACAGACGGCCCGCACTTTCTGCATCTGACATATCCTGGTAGTTTTTTAGAAATTTCTGCACCACCAAATTCAGCACATGCACCAGGCAAGGGATGTGCATCAAACCGGCTAGGCCCAGAGCTGCTACGAGATTTCGCCCATTATCGCACACCACCAGGCCGGGCTTGAGGCTCAGTGGCAACAACCACTCATCGGTCTGTTGTTTAATGCCCATACACAGCTCCTGCGCAGTGTGGGGTTTATCCCCCAAACATATCAGTTTTAAAACAGCCTGCTGTCGTTTCCCCTGGATGTGCTGAAGTTGGTGGTGAAGGTGTTGCGCTGAGGGGATGAGGAGGAGGAGGAGGAAGAGCAGTAGGAGGAGGCAAAGAGAAATGCCCTGCAATCCTTGGTGGCGGAAGGACATGTGCCAAACAGCTAGCCGCCTCAGGCCCATCCGCCACTACATTTGCCCAGTGTGCAGTTAGCGAGTATAGCGTCCCTGCCCATGCTTACTGGTCCACGTATCAGTGGTTTTGTGGACCTTGCCACAGATGGTGTTGCACAGTGCACACTTGATCTCGTCCCCGACTTGTTTGTGCAGGGAAGGGATGGTTCGCCTGGAAAAGTAGTGGTGGCTGGGAACCACGTACTGTGGGACAGCCACCGCCATCAGGTTTTTAAAACTGTCCATGTCCACCAGACGGAATGACAGCATTTCAAAGGCCAGGAATTTTGAAATGCTGACATTCAGGGCTAGGGATCGCGGGTGGGTAGGGGGGGTACTTCTTTCTCTCCAGTATTTGGGAGATGGAGAGCTGTAAGCTTCCATGGGACCGTGTGGAAATGCTTGGGGACGGTGGCGGACATGGTGGCGTTGCTGTCACATCGTCTGTTTGCTGGGTGGCAGGTACCACTGGCACTGTAGAGGTGGAGGAAGAGGCCAAGGCAGCAGCAGAAGAGGAAGCAGGAGGAGACCTTTCTTGGATTTTGAAGTACTTATTCCACTGCAGCAAGTGCTTTGCATTTAGATGCCTGGTCATGGAGGTTGTGCTCAGGTTTAGAACATTTGTGCCTCGCTTCAGCCTCTCATTGCACAGTGTCTTGTAGTCAGCACATTGTCTGAAGAACTGCCACGCCGGGGAACGCCTTTGGTGTGCTAGGTCCCTGGGTGCGGTGGGTACTAGCAGGCATACTGTCTAGGGGATGCTCACTCCGCTTTTGCAACCTGCTTCCTCTTTTGCTGTGCTGGTGCCTCTGTGCGACCTTCCACCCACCCTTCACCACTGCCCTCCTTGTCAGTCTGCACACTGAGGAAAGCCACAGCAGTTGGCACCTGTGTTTCATCAACATCAGAGACGTGCTGCAGTGGTGTTTCCATGTCCTCATCCTGCAGCAGAAGTGGTTGGGCATCAGTGCACTCAATGTCTTCCACTTCTGGGCCAGGGCTATGTGGATGGTCCACAGAAAGCACACCAGCAGAGTCATCAAAAAGCATAAGAGACTGCTGCATGACTTGGGGCTCAGACTGCTTGGCTGGTTTACAAGGGGCTGAGGTGAAAGACAAATGGTCATGGGGTTCAGGTGCCAACTCTGAGCTTTCATCAAGGGACCGGGTAGGAGACCATGTGAAGGAACTGGAGGTATTGTCAGCCACCCAATCTACTATCGCCTGTACTTGTTCTGGCCTCACCATTCGTTGAGCGCCATTCGGGCCTACCATATAATGTTGAAGGTTCTGTCAGCTAACTGAGGAAGGTGTTTCACTTGTGCGTGTAGCTGGTACAGATCGACCACGTCCTATCCTTGCAACAGGAGCTTCAGCAACACCACCAACACCAGCAGCACCACGACCACGTCCCTTATTTGGTGTTCTCCTCATTCTGGACACAAATGTACTATGTAGCACTATTTATTAATACTAAAAAAAATAATAATTATTCATTTTTAAAAAAAAAAAAAAAAAAAAAGAAAATTGTAGATGCACTTTTTATTTTTGTGCAAGAAATGCACCGCTCACACTAGCAGCAGGAACCTCTCCCTACACCAGTATGAGATGATTTTAGAACGATCTATAATCTGTCTTTCACAGCACCGACAGGAACCTGTCCCTACTGCAGTAGTAGATGGTTTTAGAACGATAATCTCTCCCTCAGAGCACCAACAGGAACCTCTCCCTAGTGCAGTAATAGATGGTTTTAGAATGATAAACTCTCCCTCAGAGCATCAACAGGAACCTCTCCCTAATGCAGTAGGAGATGGTTTTAGAATGATAAACTGCCTCAGAGCACCAACAGGAACCTCTCCCTATTGCAGTAGTAGATGGTTTTAGAATGATAAACTCTCCCTCAGAGCACCAACAGGAACCTCTCCCTAATGCAGTAGTAGATGGTTTTAGAATGATAAACTCTCCCTCAGAGCACCAACAGGAACGTCTCCCTAATGCAGTAGTAGATGGTTTTAGAATGATAATCTCTCCCTCAGAACACCAACAGGAACGTCTCCCTAATGCAGTAGTAGATGGTTTTAGAATGATAATCTCTCCCTCACAGCACAGACAGGAACATCTCCCTAATGCACTATAAGATGGTTCTGAACGCTAATGTCTCCCTCACAGCAGCGCAATGAAGGTCTCCCTAATGCAGTCTGAGATGGTTGTGAACGCAAATCTTTCCCTCACAGCACCGGCATGAAGCTCTCCCTACTCTAGTCTGAAACGATCTGACACGCGGCGCTACGTGACTCCAGCCTCATATAGAGGCTGGGTCACATGATGCACTGGCCAATCACAGCCATGCCATTAGTAGGCATAGCTGTGATAGCTTCTAAGGGCAAACTAGTGAAAAGCTTGTTGATTGGCTGCCCAGCAGCTATAGAAAAGGCGCTAAAAATACCTGAATACTGAATCCGATCCCAGACTTTTTTTTTAATGACCGGGATCGGGTTCGGGGCATGGACACCCCAAAGTCCGGTACAGACCCGAACTTTACAGTCTGGGTTCGCTCAACTCTTTCAAGGATATCTCTGTACATTGCTGCATTCCTTCAATCCTGACTAGTCTCTCAGTTCTGGCTGCTGAAAAAAACATCCCCATAGCATGATGCTGCCACCACCATGCTTCACTGTAGGGATAGTATTGGCCAGGTGATGAGCAGTGCCTGTTTTTTCCAGACCAGACACTTGCCATTCAGGCCAAAGAGTTCAATCTTTGTTTCATCAGACCAGAGATTTTTGTTGTTCTGCTGTCATGCCTTTTTTACTTTTCCATCTGGCCACTCTACCATACAGGCCTGATTGGTGGATTGATGCAGAGATGATTTTTCTTCTGGAAGGTTCACCTTTCTCCACAGAGAAATGCTGGCGGTCTGTCAGAGTGACCATCGGGTTCTTGGTCACCTCCCTGACAAAGGCCCTTCTTCCCTGATCGCTTAGTTTGGCCAGGCGGCCCGCACTAGGAAGTGTCCTGGTGGTTCCAAACTTCCCTTTCTGGATGATGGAGGCCACTGTGCTCATTGGAACCGTCAATGCTGCAGAGATTTTTCTGTACCCTTCTCAGATCTATGCCTCAATACAATCCTGTCTCAAAGGTCTACAGACAATTCCTTGGACTTCATGGCTTGGTTTGTGCTCTGACATGCACTGTTAACTGTGAGACCTTATATAGACAGGTGTGTGACTTTCCAAATAATGTCCAAACAACTGATTTTACCACAGGTGGACTCCAAGTTGTAGAAACATCGCAAGAATGATCAGTGGAAACCGGATGCATCTGAGTTCAATTTTGAGTGTCATGGCAAAGGCTGTAAATACTTATGTGATTTTTCTCGTTTTTTAAATTTTAATAAATAATGCATATAATGCAATAATGTGCAGGGAAAATGCTTGTATGCTAGGATAGTGAGGACAGTTGAGAAGATCATCGGAGTCTCTCTCCCCTCCATCATGCACATTTACACCACACGCTGCATCCGCAAAGCACACAGCATTGTGGATGACCACACACAGCCGTCACACGCACTTTTTACTCTCCTACCATCAGGGAAGCGGTTCCGAAGCATTCAGGCCGCCACATCCAGACTGTGCAATAGTTTCTTTCCTCAAGCCATCAGGCTCCTCAACAAAGAGCTGAACGGAACTCTGTGTGACTGATCTGCACAAACCGGACTCCGCATCATCATTCAGTACCACTGATACTAATTCATTAACACAAAAAATGTTTACATGCTGTTTTTTTTGCACATCTTCCAGGATCACTGCCATTTGCTATTTCACATAAATATTCTGTTCACAAATTTTTCTGTCACTGTTCACTTTACCTTTGTTGCTGCTGTAGGTTTTAATCTGAAATAATATTGTTTACATTTTCTGCTACTGTGCACCATCTGGTTAGGAGTAGTGTTGAGCGAACCCGGACTGTAACGTTCCGTACCGAACTTTCGGGTGTCTGGGGCACGGACCCGGACATTTCAAAAATCGTTCGGGTTCGGTCCGGGGTTCTGCTATTTTACTCCACGTGTTGAGAAGCTGCAGGGCAGCCAATCAACAAGCGTTTCACTGGTTTGCCCTTAGAAGCCATCACAGCCATGCCTACTAATGGTATGGCTGTGATTGGCCAGTGCATCATGTGACCCAGCCTCTTTATAAGCTGGAGCCACGTAGTGCTGCAGTCACATGCTCCTTGGGTTAGTGTAGGGAAAGGAAGCTGACAGCGTGAGGGAGAGAATAGAGACATTTTGAGACATTTTAAGATCTGATCCTGCATCCTGAGATAGATTACTTTACTACTGCTGTCTGTGCTGTTGCTCTGAGGACAGATAGCAGAAATTAGAGATTTTACATACCGCTGCTTTGAGTTGCAGATCAAACTCTGCATAAAACAACGATCGCCACGATCGTGCTCAACTATTAGATTGTTGGGGGAATTTGAGATTTCAAATACTGCTGGAGATTGCAGATTAAACTCTGTCTAACGAAACGATCGTACGTTCATACACAACGATCAGATTGTGGGATCGTACACAACGATCAGATTGTGGGATCGTACACAACGATCATATTGTGGGAGTTATTTGAGATTTCACATACTGCTGCTTTGAGTGATCTGACTGCACTAGGTAGAGGCTTCTGCTTAGAGGGACAGATTCTTGTTACAAAACCATTGCCAACTCCTATAGGGCCAGCTGTTGCTGTAAGTGGCACATTATTTTTCAAAAATCATCTCCTAGTTCAAAAGGGAGAGTTTCCAGGTGTTACTTAGAGGGACAGATTCTTGTTCCAAAACCATTGCCTACTCCTATAGGGCCAGCTGTTGCTGTAAGTGACACATTATTGTTCAGAAATCATCTCCTAGTTCAAAGGGGAGAGTTTCCAGGTGTTGCTTAGAGGGACAGATTCTTGTTCCAAAACCATTGCCTACTCCTATAGGGCCAGCTGTTGCTTTCGTTGTGGACCCTTGAGAGGGAAAACTTGATCCTCTACTAAAAA
>BLSH010511396.1:314020-329228 GCA_018402905.1 Glandirana rugosa | reverse complement strand
CTGTATGATCGCCACGCAAAAAATTTTCTTTAATTTTTGCGGGAGTTCCCTTTCAAGAGCCTCTGCACACAAGTCGCGCCGCAAGTCTGAACATCATGATCCGACTTCGTTTGCGACTTCTATTCAAATCAATGGGCTCCCATAGGGAACCATTGATTTTGAATAGAGGTAGAGAAACGCAGCTGAAAGCTATATGCACTGATGTCAATGCAAAACGCTGATAAAATTGCGTTTTTAATGTGGCTTTTTTCCTGGCATTGGTATTGTCGTTACAGCTAGTTTTTCAATATGCCCGTGTGTATGGGCCTAATAGTTACTGCATTTGTGGTGGAAAGGCATTGCCTGCCAAGCTAGTATGTCAAATCTGTCTGGAACAAGCAGCAGGATACAGCCCTGCAAGGACCTCAAGAAGGAGGGAGCCTTCTAAAAGCCAGAACAGTAACCATTTAGGCACAGACATCCAAGCAACCTCGATCAACGTCATCATCTTACCTCTCATTATTATTGCTCCCCGTTTACAAACACCACAGGTTACCAGCCCTAATGGTTGCTGCGTTTTGTAGTGGAAAGTCATTGCCTGACAAGCTAGTATGTCAAGTCCACTTAGAGGAAGCTAAAACTGACAAGGAAGGGGATGTCTTTAAAGTAGCCGACTTGATTTAAGAATTGGCCAAGGAGTTGATACATGAAGCATGTACTCCCCAGTCGGCGGCTGAATTGCATAGCACTTCCAACCAGAGCCACTAGGTGGTGTCCAAATTGGAAAGCTTGTCGGAGGAAGAAGGTGTTAAACTGGCTTTCAAGATTGCCCAATAGAGCAGTAGTTCTCAACTCCTGTCCTCGGGACCCACTAACAGGCCAGGTTTGCAGGATAACTGAAATGCATCACAGGTGATATCATTTGCTGCTCAGTGATTGCAGTATTGTAGTCTGCATCTCCCCAAGGTAATACTTAAAATCTGGCCTGTTGGTGGGTCCCGAGGACAGGAGTTGAGAACCACTGCAATAGAGCCTTTTGCAAGGGCTGTTAAGGATGCAATTGCCTGGGGTGAAGTGGAGGAAACAAGGTTAGAAAGTACTCATTCTCTTTACTGAACAACTGGAGGAGTTAATCCAGGAATAATGGAAGAGGTCAGAGAAAAATGCCCGTATAAACAAGTTGTCAAAACTGTATACCATGAAAAAGCTAAAGGTCAACCTGCTGCGGTCTCCTCCCAGTGGTGGATGCAACATTAATGCAGCTGGCAAGACATGTCACCTTGCTGTTACGTTCAAGGAGGCTCTAGTCTGAAAATTAGATCTTGATCTGAAGTTTTCCTACATACTGTAGCATTTGCAAGTGCCTACAGACCAGCAATAACCGACCCATGTGCTGAGTGAGTCTAATGGGAGTGGTTTCATAATTAGCAACCAGCTGGTGCACCTGCAGGACTCTGAAGAAAGTGGAAGGGTCTACATCCCTTTAGACGTGATTTCCTATTGGGATTATCTTACAAAAAATTACATTTTTGTTGCAGTGGATGCCAAAAATCTGACTTGTATCTTGGTGCAGACTTCTGACAAAATCGGTGAGCCAGTCACACAAGCAGCAAATTATTTTACAGCCCTGCACACTGAAATGAAAAATGGAGTGACTTTTTAAAGAGGCCTTCTGGAAGAAGTGAAAAGGCGAGCTGAAATTGGGGGTAGACTCCGTGGCGGATGTGTCAGTAGACGTCAATTGATGTTTTTCCAGATCGTTGTTCCCCGTGGACAAAAAACAAAAAATTTAGAAAGGTCCAGCATACAGGCGGCAACTCCGAAGCAGATACAAGGAGGCAAAATCCTACGGCTTGGGAAAAGATTAGTAAAGGAACTGGAGATGTACCCAGGTTTCATTGTTGAAGCCTTAAAAATTCTAAGGCACCTGTCTTGGGAGAACTGCGGAAGTCCTTTTCTAAGGGTGCACTCATCCAGGGAGTGCCTGTGTGAAAAAAATGAGCAAAAATAATTTCAGAACTTTCCACCTTTTAATGTGTCCTATAAACTGAACAGCAAACTGAAATCTTTTAGGTGGAGGGAAGTAAAAATAAAAAACTAAAATATATGTTTGCATAAGTATGCACATCCTTAACCACTTCAATACCAGACGTTTATACCCCCTTCCTGCCCAGACCAATTTTCAGCTTTCAGCGCTCTCACACTTTGACACACTGTACCCAAACAAAAGTTTATCATTTTTTTCACACAAATAGAGCTTTCTTTTTGGTGGTATTTAAGAACCTCTGGGTTTTTTATTTTTTTGCGACATAAGTGAAACAAGTGCAAAAATTTTGAAAAAAAACCCCACTTTTTTATAGTTTATATGATAAAATTTTGCAAATAAGTAATTTTTGTTCATAAATTTGGGCCAAAACCTATATTGCTACCTATCTTTGATAAAAATAACCCAAATAAGTGTATATTATTTGGTCTGTGTGAAAGTTATAGAGTCTACAATCTATGGTGCCAATCATTGAAAATTGATCACACCTGATGTACTGACGGCCTATCTCATTTATTGAGGCCCTGAAATGTCAGGAATGTACAAATACCCCCCCCCCCCCAAATTACCCCATTTTGAAAAGTAGACATCCTAAGGTATTTAGTAAGAGGCATAGCGAGTGTTTTGAAGTTGTACTTTTTTCCCACAATTCTTGGGAAAATTGAGAAATTATTATTATTTTTTTCTTTGCACAAAATTGTCATAACAAGTTATTTCTCACACACAGCATATGCATACTTCCAATTACACCCCAGAAATACATTCTACTACTTGCTCCGAGTGGCGATACCACATGTGTGAGACTTTTTCACAGCCTGGCCACACAGAGAGGTCCAACATGCAGGGAGCACCGTCATGCATTCTAGGAGCAGAATTTTCACATCTAATTTCCTAATGACCTATTACATTTTTGAAGGCCCTGGAGCACCAGAGAATGGAATTACCCACAAAATGACCCCATTTTGGAAAGCAAACATCCCAACGTATAATCTGAGGCATTATGAGTCTTTTGAATGGTTCATTTTTTTCCACAAGTCTTCGAAAAACGTGGAAAAAAATGAAAACTCTTTTTATTTTTACACAAAGTGGTAAATGTATAAGATATTTCTAACACATAGCATGTACATAGCAAAAATGACCCCCCAAAATATATTCTGCTACTCGACCCGAGTATGGCGATACCACATGTGTGAGACTTTTTCACACCCTGGCCACATACAGAGGCCGAACATGCAGGGAGCACCGTCAGGCGTTCTAGGAGCATAAATTACACATAAAATTTCATTCATACCCATCACACTTTTGAAGGCCCCGGAGCACCAGGACAGTGGAATTACCCCCAAAATGACCCCATTTTGGAAAGCAAACACCCAAGGTATATTCTATGAGGCATGGGCTGCAGATAGGTACTAAGGTACTCTGATGGGCTGCAGATAGGTACTTGGGTACTTTGATGGGCTGGACAAAGGTACTCGGGTAATCTGATGGACTGGTAAAAGGTACTTGGGTACTCTGATGAGCTGCAGATAGGTACTCGGTTACTCAGATGGGTTGGTGACAGGTACTCGGGTACTCTGATGGGCTGGTGAAAGGTACTCTGGTACGCTGATGGTCTGGTGACAGGTACTCTGGTATGCTGATGGTCTGGTAACAGGTACTCGGGTACTCTAATGGGCAGGTGACAGGTACTTGGGTACTTTGCTGGGCTGGTGAAAGGTACTCAGGTTCTCTTATGTGCAGGTGACAGGTACTCGGGTGCTCTGATGGGCAGGTAACAGGTACTCGGGTGCTCTGATGGTCTGGTGACAGGTACTCGGGTACTCTGATGGTCTGGTGACAGGTACTCGGGTACTCTGATGGGTTGGTGACAGGTACTCAGGTACTCTGATGGGATGGTGACAGGTACTCTGATGGGATGGTGACAGGTACTGTTACTAAGGTGGGCAGGTGACAGGTACTCGGGTACGCTGATGGGCTGGTGACAGGTACTTGGGTACTCAGATGGACAAGTGACAGGTACTCTGGTTCGCTGATGGTCTGGTGACAGGTACTCTGGTATGCTGATGGTCTGGTAACAGGTACTCGGGTACTCTAATGGGCAGGTGACAGGTACTCGGGTACTCTGATGGACTGGTTACAGGTACTTGGGTACTCAGATGGGCTGGTGACAGGTACTCTGGTACTCTGATGGACAGGTGACAGGTACTCGGGTGCTCTGATGGGCAGGTGACAGGTACTCGGGTGCTCTGATGGGCAGGAGACAGGTACTCAGGTGCTCTGATGGTCTGGTGACAGGTACTCGGGTGCTCTGATGGATTGGTGACAGGTACTCGGGTACTCTGATGGACAGGTGGCAGGCACTCGGGTACTCTGATGGAAAGGTGACAGGCACTCGGGTACTCTGATGGACAATTGACAGGTACTCTGTACTTGTGTAGCCAGGAGCTGTCTATGCACACTTCGGGCAACAGAGACGTTTTTGCCTTCAGGCTTAATGCAGCTGTTTACCCTAGTGCCAGTTCACTTCTAAGCTATATACTTTGAGTAAAAACACTATTGATTTTCTCAAATATTTCATCACTTTATTTTAAAGGGGAACTAACACTGAGTGAACCCAGTGTGTCAGAGGTGGTGGGGGAAACCGGGGGGGGATTGACTTATCTTGTGACCCTCAAGAGGGTAGCGCTACATTATGTTCCATTGTGGCTTAAAGCAGTGTCAGTCAGCATCAACACGTACATTCACCTCCTAGATTGAAACAATTAACTACTCTTCACAAAACCTTCCTTCTCCGGAGAACTTAAGAGCACTTTCAACTAGGGCATTGCCAGCTCTGTGGACAAAGCAGTGCCAAGTCTCCTGACGCTATTTGAAAGTCAGGAATATGGCCTACCCAGGACACCTTCATTACAATTTAATAGGTGAACCCGGCTCACAACAGTAAAATTTGGAAAATTCATTGTGCATACTTGCACTAGTGATCGTTACAAAATTTTTCTTGCACCCTCCCATATGGCGAGTTAGCTCCCATTGTATGCTGTGTGACGTTATGCGAGGCAAGATAGTCGACGGGTGATATTTGTCGCCTCCCATGTGTTCACTTGGAGTGGACTGAGAGTCCGACTCGGGTTTTACCAGCCACCGTTGCAGAGCTGGTTCCGGCCCGGTGTTTCTAGTCCACCCATATCCCTCTTCAGCTGCTTGAAATGAGCAGGAAGAGATCTCAGTTGGTCTCTGGCCTGGGACTGAGTAGAATTACACTGAGAGATCTACACCTTGAGACTTGGTTGCTCCAAGGACTGCAAGAGAAAAGGTTTGTGTTTTTGTTTTTTTGGTGTCAGGGGCAAGCCCGACATCGTATAGTGGTATCCTGCTCTGTATTAGTTTAGCGCCGGATGGCAAGGTTTTGATTTACTATTTTGTTTGTTTTATGACCTGCAACCTTTACCAAATAAAACTGGCAACCCGACAGATTTTAAGAAAGTTTTCCTGCAAGCTGCCTTCTTCCCAAGAAGGGTGATCCACATGAGTTAATCACCCACAGCTGCCATGCTGCACCAGGAAAATGGAAAATTGTATACTCCCCTTTCCGTAATTTATCTTTCCTGGTGCATCTTCATGGCAGCATAAAGATTCCCACCCAAATGGTGAGAGTTACAGAGAATGCCATGAGCCAGGTCTGTCTTTGATTTATAGTTAACCAGTCCTATCAGGTTGTGGGGGGCGGAGCCACAACCCATTGTAGGCTGCCATGAAGATGCACTGGGAAAGGAAAATTATGGAAAGGTGAGTATACAATTTTCTGTTGAAGTGTTTCTCTTCTTAGTCATAATCTGTGCATTTTCCTTTGATTTCCTTAGATTGGCCGTTTCACTTGGTGGACACGTAACAGACAAGAGAAAAAGCACAACCTTGAGGAATATGAAAAGACATCAGATAATGCTGCAGTACCTTCCAACACCCTGCTAATTGAGAATGACCCAGGTAATTTTTATGTTCATATATTCTGCTGATTTACTGACCTTGTGCAGGAGCATTTACCAGCCAGACTCATAATAATCATATCCTCCATGACGTTCCTTACTTTATAACTGAAATGATTCAGCTTAAAAGGTTTCAAATTATGTTGATGTTTTAGTTATTATATATGTATGTATGTATGTGTGTGTATATGTGTATGTGTGTATATATATATATATATATATATATATATATATATATATATAATGTGGTGTGTGTGTGTGTGTGCGCGCGTGTGTGTGTGTATATATATATATATATATATATTAAATTTTTTCGTAAAGATATGTAAACTCAATTTATTTAAGTTTAGGGTACAATGTGAAAAGTTAGAACATCTGTCTGGATCTTGTTTCAAATGTATGTATAGGTTACAACAAATTGGTTATCTTCTGGAGAGCTGCCTAAAGAGAAATCCAAGATTGGCACGCCTCATGCAGACTAGAGTTCTAGAAGGAAAGAAAGAGTAAGACACATTTGTAAAGTCCAGTGATCGAAGTGTTCCATTTACTAGAAATTCAATGCAGTTCAGGGGTTCGGAAGGTTCCCCCTTCATCAATGAATTCCTGATCCCCTGAATGTGTTGGATTTTTAGTCGACTTTACCTCCGGAAGATTTATCCCCCTTCATGACCAGGCCATTTTTTGCGATATGGCACTGCGTTACTTTAACTGACAATTGTGCAATCACGCGCCGCTGTACATAAATACAATTTGTAGTTTTTTTCTACATGTAGAGCTTTCTTTTGGTGGTATTTGATGATATATATATATTGGAATAACTTTCTTTATATACTAGTAATGGTGGCGATCAGTGACTTATAGCAGGACTGCGATATTGCAGCGGATGATCTGACACTGAGACTTTTGACACTTTGTGGAAACCAGTGACACTGATACAGTGATCAGTGCAAAAAATATGCACGGTCACTGTACTAACGCCCCTAGCTGGGAAGGGGTTAAACATCTAGGGCAATCAAAGGGTTAAAGCCTGGTTCACACTAGATGCGTTGCGAATTCATAGCGAATTTGCTGCGGATTCAGCACCACATCAGAATTCCAGGCAGTTCAAGTGTCAATATAAAGTTAATGGCATCGCCAAATCAGCTCGCAGACCGCAGTGCGAACTGTGAAATCGGACAGGGATCTGATCACATAGGTGTGAACATCCATGCGATCCGATTCCAGTGCAGACCAAAAAAATGGGTCCTGTACCATTTTGCCCCAATGCGATGCAAATTCAGCCAAACTGTGTGGCTGAATTTGGATCACACAGACATTGCATGTGATCTGCACAGCAATATGGTGCTAATCACATGCGATGTCTAACATCGCACCAGTGAGAACCAGGCCTTAATGTGTGCCTAACCAGTTGTGGAACAGTGTGAGGTTTTTTACTAGGGGATGTGCTGGGTTTTTGGAAACACAATCCAGTACATCCCCCACTGACAGGACAGAGCTCTGCATTGTTTACCTATGCAGAGCTCTATCCAGTCTGCCTCCTAGGCGATAAACGGGTGCCGGCGGACATCCATTGACTGGCACCCACTGATCGGCTTCTGCTGTGACTAATCACAGCAGAAGCAGGGCGCTCATCCCCTACCCGGAAGTGCAGAATCACTTATATACACATGATTCTGCACAGAATGGCCACCCTGTAGCAGTACATCTGTTATAGGGCGGTCGGCAAGTGGTTATCCCTTAATAAAATCAATTCCTGGACTTCGCAGATGTGTTTATCTCATAGGAACAGTAAGTGAGGGGAAATCTCCCAGTGGTGAAATTTGTTCTGACGACAGCGAATGAATATACCCTCACATTGGAGAGCTCTCCACTTACTTTCAGCTGTGTTTCAGGGACAGGAAGTGAAGGGAAGTATCTCAGATATATAAGGGAATATACCGCGCTAGAAGTAGCAATATGTAACAAAGCAGCAACAATGTAGGGTGCGATACTTCACCATAAAATAAGCAGATATTCAGTATGATTGTTGCGCTAGCTTAACCATCAATACAGACATAAATATAAATCACCAAAATAGATTAAACCATAAAGTGACATAATAGGGATGAAGACTTATGAACTCATCATAACCCATATATCATATAACTGTGCAAAACATATATAAAAAAATTTTTTTCCTTTTTTTTGTGTATATAATAATATCAAAAAAAAGTCCATAAAGCATTCATTTGAGAACACATTAATTGTGACAGTCCAAATTCCGTGAACTTTATAAGGTACAGTAGTCATACATCCAGTGTGTATTCAAAGGAAAAAAGAGCGCTGCTGACCCTTACTAGAGATAGTGGGTCTGGTTTTCTGGTAAGGGTGTTTTATCCCTTAATTCTTTCACTGAGGTGCCTGTGTGATCGGTGGTGGTGGATAAGTGGATTCAAGCCTCTTTTTTCCTTTGAATACACACTGGATGTATGACTACTGTCCCTTATAAAGTATCTCAGATGACAAGAGAGGGCATCTAACCATTACTTACTCTATCCAAAAACTCAACAGATGTTCTTACCCATTCCCACTCTATTCAAAACAAAAAAACATTTGGGTTTAAAGTGCAACTGTGGTCAGCTCCAGGCAAATAGTTATATGTTCTTAACAAAGAGTAAATGAGCTTTAAAAATCAGAACTGACCTCTTTAGCTGCAGACTTTGTGGAGCCATTCATCCACAAAATTTACAACAGAAGCATTTAGCTTTCAGCTGCTCCGCTTCCCAGCAGTGGATCAGCAAGGCTCCAGCCTACAGATCTCCAATATATACACAGAGACATTCTAGGAAGGGGGAACAAGGAAGGGGGAACAAGGTGAGCTGAACTGCTGAGGCAACAGCTTACCTGATTCTGCTGTAAACTCGGATCATTTTGTAATTTGCTCCACTATATACACTCACCGACCACTTTATTAGGTACAGCTGTTCAATTGCTTGGTAACACAAATTGCTAATCAGCCAATCACACGGCAGCAACTCAATGCATTTAGGCATCTAGATGTGGTGAAGACCACTTGCTGAAGTTCAAACCGAGCATCAGAATGGGAAAGAAAGGGGATTTAAGTGATTTTGAATGTGGCATGGTTGTTGGTGCCAGACGGAGCTGGTCTGAGTGTTTTTTTAGAAAAATTGCTGATCTACTGGAATTTTCACACACAACCATCACTAGGGTTTACAAAGCGTGGTCCAAAAGAGAAAATATCCAGTGAGTGGCATTGTGGAAAATGCCTTGTTGATGTCAGAGAAGAATGGGCAGACTGGTTCAAGGTGATCGAAAGGCAACAGTAACTCAAATAACCACTCGTTACAACCAAGGTAGGCAGAATACCATCCCTGCATGCACAACACATTGAACCTTGAAACAGATGGTCAACAGCAGCAGAAGACCACACCGGGTGCCACTCCCGTCAGCTAAGAACAGGAAACCGAGACAACAGGCTCACCAAAATTGGACAATAGAAGATTGCAAAAACGTTGCCTAGTCTGAGTCTCGATTTCGGCTGTGACAATTAGATGGTAGGGTCAGAATTTGGTGTAAACAACATGAAAGCATGGATCTATCCTGCCTTGTATCAACGGTTTAGGCTGGTGGTGTATTGGTGTGGGGGATATTTTCTTGGCACACTTTGGGCCCCTTAGTACCAACTGACCATTGTTTAAAGGCCACGGCCTACCTGAGTATTGCTGACCATGTCCATCCCTTTATGACTACAGTGTGCCCATCTTTTGATGGCTCCTTCCAGCA
The DNA here is from genome assembly GCA_018402905.1 of Glandirana rugosa. Taxonomy (NCBI): domain Eukaryota; kingdom Metazoa; phylum Chordata; class Amphibia; order Anura; family Ranidae; genus Glandirana; species Glandirana rugosa. The sequence continues at coordinate 319,439 of BLSH010511396.1, read as the reverse complement.
GGATAATGCACCATGTCACAAAGCTCAAATCATCTCACCACTGGTTTCCTGAACATGACAATGAGGTCACTGCACTCCAATGGCCTCCACAGTCACCAGATCTCAATCCAATAGAGCACCTTTGGGGTGTGGTGGAACGGGAGATTCGCATCATGGATGTGCAGCCAAAAAATAAATCAGCAGGAATTGTGTGATGCTATCATGTCACTATGGACCAAAATCTCTGAGAAATGTATCCAACACCTTGTTGAATCTATGCCATGGTGAATTAAAGCAGTTCTGAAGGCAAAAGGGGGTCCAATCTGGTACTAGCAAGGGGCACCTAATAAAGTGGCCGTTGAGTGTATCCAGCTATAGAGGTCAGTGAGAGCTTGTTTTAAAGCTCATTTACGTACATGTATAGATTCTGGTCACAGGTTCATTATCGGTGACATTGGTTTCTGTTTCCACTTCCAGCAGGGGGATCCGTATTACCACAAGTTGAAGTTCTAAACAGTTCATCCATCAAAGCACAGAAATCAGCGAGCAATGGTGAGTGAAAAGAGTATTATTACTAAGAAAGCTGTTCATCTTGAAAAAAGACATTAAAGAAATTAGTTGGTGATTATTACAAGACAAATATTCCCAACAAGGAATAGGGGTTTCTTGAGCTGCGGTTGATTGACCACCCATCTGATGGTGTTCTCATATTTCTAGGTCCAACGCCACTTTATAGCGTCAACAGCAGCACTCTAATGATCACTTTAACTGCCTGTAAGAGTGGAATTCTGAATTCTATTCTATGAATGGAGGATGGGCAGATTAATAAAATGTCTATTCATAGATCATGTCTCATTCATGAAGGCTATAATACAATTTCTATTAGGGATGCACCGATACCGAGTATTTTCACGAGTACGTGTGCAAATGCTCCCGAAACCGATACTTTGTGGTGCAATTTGTGTCCAAACAAAATGAATGGGTGCAAATCATACTGCAAAGAATCGGGAAGAAATTGCGTGTGATTTTAACAGGAATGTGGTGTGATTCCTGTCTGAATCGCATACAGTTTCCCCCACTTCTCCTGTGTGAACTCGGGATTGGCATAGAAATTTTGTGCCAAACTTCACACAGGAGCAGTGTTGGAGACCATCCTGCATGACGACTTCCACCAGCTCCGGCTCTCGATCCAACTGTGGACATCTGCGGCTTGGGTTCCTCTAGGGTTGCCACCTCATTCCTTTAACCACTTCAATACTGGGCACTTAGAACACTTCCTGCCCAGACAAATTCTCAGCTTTCAGTGCTGTTGCGATTCGAAAGAGAATTGCGCGGTCGTGCGACGTTGTACCCAAACAAAATTTTTATCATTTTGTTCCCACAAATAGAGCTTTCTTTTGGTGGCATTTGATCACCCCTGCGGTTTTATTTTTTGCGCTATAACAAAAAAAAGACCGAAAATTTTGAAAAAAAAAACATTTTTCTTTGTTTCTGTCACAAAAATTTGTATAAAGTACATTTTCTCCTTCACTGACGGGCACTGATGTGGCTACACTGATGAGCACTGATGAGGCTACACTGACGGGCACTGATGAGGCAGTACAGATTGGCACTGATGAGGTGGCACTGATAAGGTTGCACTGATGATGGGGCACATATGCAGCACTGATGGGCGGCACTGACAAGCAACACTGACGGGCACTGATACGTGGCACTGATATACGGCACTGATGGACACTCATAGGCGGCACTGATAAGTGGCACTGGGCACTGATAGGGGCACTTTTAGGTGGCACAGGTGGGAAATTTTAGGTCGCACAGGTGGGCACTTTTAGGTGGCACAGGTGGTCACTGATAGGTGGCACAGGTGGGCACTTATAGGTGGCACAGGTGGGCACTTATAGGTGGCAGTGGTGGGCACTGGTGCAACAAGCACTGTTAGGGATGGTACTGGCAGGCATCATACATGGGCACAGTGCCATCCCTACAGTGCATAATATTGCCCTTACCTGGTGGTCTAGTGGGGGCTCCCTGGTGGTCCTGGGTGGCCTCTGTGTGCCTTCCCTGGTGGTCCTGGGCGGCCTCCTTGCGATGTCCGGGGGTGGGCTCCCTGGTGGTCCTGATCCGGCTCCCTGGTGGTCCAGTGGGGGCGATCCTGAAGGTGGCTGCGCTGATAAACATTCAGCGCAGCCCCCCCCCCGTCAGGAGAGCAGCCGATCGGCTCTCTGCTGCTCAGGTCTGCAGACCTGAGCAGAGGAAAAGCTGATAAACGGCTCTACCTATTTACACTGTGAACAGCCGTGATTGGTCACGGCTGATCACATGGTAAAAGGCTTCGGATCGAAGCCTTTTACCTCGGTCGGTAATGCGGTGGGTCAGACTGACCCACGGCACCACCGATCTCCGCGATGCATGCCCCCAGGGGCGCGCGATCGCGGATTATCCTGAGGATGTCAATAGACGTCCAGTCAGGATAATGAACAACCCGCCCGGACGTCATTTGTCTATACGCCGGGCGGGAAGTGGTTAAACCTGAACACATATGAATTAGACAGGTTCTGAGGCTAATTTAATGCAGATGAGGCACCAAGTGAGTTTAATTACCACCTTAATCAGCCACAGGTTTAAAGGGATGAGGTGGCAACCCTAGACTCCTCCTGCCACTCCCATGGCTTTGCTCCCTGCATCTCCAGTGGTTATGACAAGCCTGGGTTCACGTGGGATCAGAGTGGGAAATTGCATGGGCTTTGGATAGGATTTGCACCACATTCCTGTTCAGATTGCATGAAATTCTTTGCAGTGTGATTTGCACCCAAAGTATTGGTAGTCGCACAACTTTTTTTTGTTTGCAAGTACATCGCTGCATACCTAGTTTCTATTAATGGGGGGGGGGGCAGGCAAAGTCATGGGTCTGGATGAACGCATATAACAGATTGTTTGGCTCGTATTAACTCCCCAACATTGCAAGATATTTGTTTCATGGCTAGGGGGAATCAGAGGACTGGGAATTTCAACTAATTCCTCAGCTAGCAGCATAAGAGCCACTTCACATTGATTGTAAAGAGGGGTCAGCTACTACTACATTGTGCATCAAGCCCAACCGGGACTGATGTTCCACCTCAAGTAAGCGGTTGGTGAGATACACTGTAGGGTGGCGTTTAGATGATCAGGACTCGTATCCTATATCTGGCACCCCCCGAAAACAAACACAGTTGCAGCAAAGTGGTGCAGGTTTTTGGGTATTAAATCAGATGGTGAGGAGGCAATATAATGCTTCCTTGCCACCTGTCAAACACCCTCTGAAAAGTGATCTAGTGTGGTTCACTCTCCAGAGGGCAACACTAGTGTACCCTAATCTACAGCAATGATCCTCAGAGCTGATCAATGCAGCCTCATCAGCTCAGCCTTACCAGTGCCCATCAGATCAGCCTTACCAGTGCCCATCAGCTCAGCCTCACCAGTGTCCATCAGCTCAGCCTGATCAGTGCCCGTCTATGCAGCCTCACCAGTGCCCATAAAAGGGGGGGGCAGCAGGGGGCCCCCCCCTCAGATGTGGGGGCAAGGTAGAGAGGGTGGGGATTCCCAATCCTGTTGTTAGGAAAAGAACAAATTCAGGCTAAAATCTGCCATTTCCGCGGTGGTGCGCACATTTGCGCGCGTGTGCGCGCTCCCGTGCGCGTTCGCGCGCTCCCGTGCGCGCCCGCGTGCGCGCGCGCTCCCGTGCGCGCGCACGCGCCGGAAAACGGCGCCAAATGGGCCTATTTAAACCTGGAGACTTCCTGGACCAAGTGCTGCTCGCTCTACAGCGTTCCCGACCTGTACGCCTCAGCTCCGGATACCTGTTCCCGTGTTTGTTCTGCCTCCTGTTGACCCGGCTTGTCCTGACCTGCTGTCTTCTACCCGCACCGACCCCGGCTACCCACGACCATCCGATTGTCTGCTCCTTTGTACCTCTGCTGCCCGCCCGTTAACGAACCTTGCTTGGACTCTGACTACCCGTTTGCCTGATCCTCTTGTACCTTCCTGCCTGCCTGTTACCAACCCAGCCTGTACGACCATCCGTCTACTTGCACGCCTTCTGGAGCCTCACTACACCATCGGTGACCCTCCAGCCCTCGTGCCATCCCGCACTCTTGGGCCTCTGTCCCCACTACCAGGGGTCCTTGAATCGGGTGCGCAAGAGCGGTTGTTCCCTGCACAAGACAGACTCCACCGTCAGGTACGTGACACCTGTCCACTAATAAGCTAATCCCCTGCTGTGCAGCTCTATAGAAAAACTTTTCTGGATCCCCTGTGTTCAGCTGACGCGGGGGGAAAGTAAGCCTTCACTGTGTAGCGCCGCAGCGCTGTGCACGGTACAAGCTGGCCTGTGCTATATCATTACACTGGAGCCGGCCAGGAGCGGTGCGGCGGATTAATCCGCCTAAAGCCGAAAAAGAGGAAATAGTTTGCTTTCTGTGAACACAGGGGACCTGGAAAAGTTTTTTTTTTTTTTTTTCTAAAGAGGTGGGTAAGATTGGGAGTCCCCACCCGCTCTACCTGCCCCCCCTTGGTAAACCACTGCCAGTCCTGCAGGACACGGCTGCTAACGGGAACGTAGTTCCTGCTGTGGAAAAAGTGCAGGAACTCCATTCCCGCAGGACTCGAACCCTGATTGTAAATAATGTCCCTTGCGCTAATTGTCAAGTAAGTGGTGAGAAGAGGGGATGTGCAGAATATTTGCTTCAACTCCAAGATCCAAAGCTTAGCACGATTCTGAGTTCAGCTCTACACATTAGAAAAGTCATCTCACTGACTGTGCTCTCCAGCAGATTTATGTTAATTTCAGGATTGTATATTCTTAAAATGATATTATAGTCAAGTGTTTGTTATTTTTAAAAAAATGTCATACATACCTGCTCTGTGCAAAGGTTCCCTGCTGGCGCTCCTGGCTTCATTCTCCTGCCAAGTGCCCCCAGAGCAAACCGCTTGCTGTGGGGGCACCCGAGCAGGCTCGCTTCTGAGCTGCTGCTCTGCATGTCCATTCAGACATTGAGCTGTGGCTCGGCCCCACCCCCTCTCTTCTCATGGGTTCAATGGCAGTGATTTACAACAGTGACAGTCAATGATTCCTACTGCTGTCTCAGCCAATGATGAGAGAGTCAAGACTCTCGTGCACATCACTGGATCACGATGGGGCTCAGGTAAGTATTGGGGGCTGCTGCATACAGACGGTTATCTACCTTCATGCCTACAATGCATGAAGGTAAAAAACCTTGAGCCTTTAGAACAACTTTAAATACAAATCTTTGGCAGTTAAAATAGCTCGCTTATGCATATTCCAGCTATGTATTTAGCTATCTGTTTGCAGTTCAGCTTGAACCATTGGAGGCCTATGAAAACCACCTACTTTAGATCTGACCTGTCAACAGTGACGGCTGCTCCATTAAGGGAGCAGCCC
>BLSH010511396.1:291198-314010 GCA_018402905.1 Glandirana rugosa | reverse complement strand
AGAAATCTGTCCCCCCCCACAATCCATGTGCCAGGCCCCTAATCTACTTGCAGGGCACTGGACGCATGGATTTCAATGGGATTTTTTCTTTTTTGCAGCACATGATTAGAGCCTGAGGCTCTAATTGGCTTAAAAAAGGGTTGGGTTTGGGGTGCCACTGCCTGACAATGACCTCCAATCCCCCCCCCCAAATATAATAAGCCATTAGATGGCAATGGACCCCTGTTGCTCCTCAGGGGAGGGATTTGTCCCATATCAAGTTTTTGTAATGATAATAGCCACATTCTCATTGCAGCCGCTTCGTTCCCCTGGTGGAAGAAGGTTGGTTTCTGGTTCTGTGGATTGTCCATGCAGCCCGAAGTCAAGCTGTCTAAAGAGGAAGAGGAGAAATTACAGAGGAAGCTGACCAGTATTCATGAAGAGCCATTATGGAGAAACGTGTGCAATGTTAATGCTGTCATCCTCCTCGCCATCAATGTTTTCCTATGGGCATATTTTGCCTGAAATAACTGTGGACAGTAACAGTGACTAAATAAAGGAATGGCCAACATCCACTGTGTGTAGTGCTGGAAGGACACACAATTCCAGCTAGAGAAGAAAGTGAAATGTGCAATGTCTGAACTTAATACAATATGGCAAACAGCAATGAACTTTAAAATATCCAATCACTGCTTATATTTTCTAGCATAACTAGAGTGGAGGCAATTGTTCCTGGGATTATGAGGTTTGAAGACTCAGCCATGACTGCTACCTTCATTTGCCAGCTGCATAGTAACGAGAAGCAATTTCTTTTCCTTCATATCCCTTTTACAGTATATACCGTCTGAGCCTCTTGTGCAGCGGTTTAACCTTTTACCCTCTGAAGTGGTACCAAACCCAAAAATCAAATATATTGCAGCTTACTAATTCTTAAATGTGGTGGCTGCATTTGTTTTCTTTGCTTAGCCCCCCCCCCCCTTCAGTTTTCACCTGATGATCTGGCCAGTAGCACACCTCCTGTATTAACGTTCTCCTACTCCGGCTGAAGGAGCACAGGGGCACCTTTTGACAGCAGAATTGTCAGTCTTGGGGGGTGGGGTGTTAGACATACTAGCAGATTTAGGTTGGCCGTACATTGCACAATTTTTTCCTTTTAGGTTTACCAAAACAACATAATGGCAAACCTAAGCACTTTCAATTTGTATGCAGTCAGGCAGGTGCTTGTACTACATAGTTAAAGGTAAATCTAAAGGAAATTGAATAAGAAAATCATATAGTATATGGCCAGCTTTAGATGCACTAACAAATTGAAGCCAAACTCCATCTCGCACACTGCAGCAACTGTTTTTTTTTCTTCCAGGATAAAGGTTCTACATGAATAAATAACAGCTGATCATTGTAGGTACATCTGTTAGTGCTGAGACATTTACCACTGCTACATCTGCAGGACAGCTTGTTCTGTTGAAAAACAGACCTATTTGTAGGTGAAAAAGCCTATAAAATAAAATGCAGCCATTATGTTTAAGAACTGGTAATCTGCAATATAATAAATGTTTGCTTTTGGGTTTAATACCTCTTTAAAGACCTATAATGGATTGCCCACTATGCTCCTATCCCTCTTCACTAGACAAAAATGACCATCACCAGTCCTATTCAACAGAAGGAAGGGAACAGCAAAAAGAACATTTTTATATGTATGAAATCATAAATGCACCAACTTACTGTTGTTTTTGTGCTATTAAACCCTGACCATATCAGCTGCCAATACTGGGAAGTGAGACGACACTCCTATTGAACCATTGGTTACCAATTAGCTTCAACTTGTATGGATAGCGGTGATAGATAAAAACTTAATCCAGCAGTCTCCAAACTGTGGTCCACAGGCTGGCGTTAGACCATTGCGTGCATTTATCTGGCCCTTGGGACATTGTTCTTCCCTCTGATAAGAGGCACTAATCCTCCCACTGTCACCATTGCTTTTCACTGCCACTAACAGTGGAGCAGCAGTATTTTTCCTACTGCCACCAACAATGGAGTACTATTTGTGACAGACTCCGAACCCCCTGCGCTGGGTATTTATGTCAAGAAGCTGCTTCCCAAGTCCTGGAACACGAGACCCGTCACTCTGGCTTTAGTACCCCAATAACTAGACAACACCAGAAATAGAACTGATTTATTTGAGAAAAACACACTGAATTTATACAATTGGGAAATATATTCCCCCTCCTGCTCAGATTACCCTAACAATACAACTGTAACCAGAAACATAATTAAAATGATTGTAAAGCTTCTGTTTTTTTTCTTTAAAATAACAAACATGTCGTACTCACCTTCCGCTGTGCAGTGATTTTGCACAGAGTGACCCTGAACCTCCTCTTCTGGGCTCCTCCAGCGCCGCTCCTGGGATCTCCTCCACATCAAATGACCCATCAGGGAAAGCTTCACGTGCGGGCGTGCTCCCGTGTCCTGCTGTTTGCATGTATTCACACAAACAGCGGGATTCGGCCCCCGCATCACTGGACCTGATTGACAGCAGCGAGAGCCAATGGCTCCCCTTCTATCAATCCAGCCAATGAGGACCCGAGACACCGAAGGGAGCGGATTGCTCGTAGCCGCCGCTGGAACGATCGGGCTCAGGTAAGTAAAAGGGGGGCTCTGGGGGGGGGGTCACTATTGAGAAAAAGTTTTTCGCCTTAATGCATAGAATGCATTAAGGCGAAAATCCACAAGACTTTACAACCACTTTAGCATGATCTAATTAACTAGTAATTTAACCAGCCTTGGTGGCTTCTAGGGGAGACATGTCGTCTCGTAGATCAGAAGACCAGAGCTGAGTCAATTAGCACAAGTAACAATGGATGAAAAGACTCTTAGAAATCACACTAGACTTACAATACACACATTATAGCAGACAGGTGGCTTGCTGATGACATCGGCATCTGCTTTGAGTCACAGTGTGAAGCAGCCCTTGCTGGGCATGTGGCATATAGGCCCTTAACATGGATCCCAGAGTCTGTGTGTTTTTGGGGAGACATGGACTCGAAGCCAAAGTAACAGTACTCCAAGGGTCCCCAGGCATACACCTCACAAAGAGTAGTGTTCTATTATCATCCCAGCCCATAATCCGTAGGCAAGACGCTAGCATTTAGTCCTCTCCAAGAGCTTCTGTCCCGGGTGAGTCTATCACATTTCTCCCCCATCTAAAGTTGACTAACACGGTCCCAGACAGCAGTGGCTGATCAATAAGGGGCGCTTGGGCGCCACCTCTCCGCTGGGAAGAAGAAGGAGGAAAAAAAAGTAAGCCCGACCCCCTAAAGGAGGCGCCGGTATTTCTCTTTCTGTAATCTGACAGCAAGTGGTGAGCCTACTCCTGTATTCTGGCTACAATACCTGTGTTCTGGCTACAATACCTGTGTAATGGGTCCCTGTCCCCTGTGTAATGGCTACAATACCTGTGTTCTGGCTACCATACCTGTGTAATGGCTCCCTGTCTCCTGTATTCTGGCTACAATACCTGTGTAATGGCTCCCTGTGCCTGTGTTCTGGCTACAATACCGGTGTTCTGGCTACAATCCCTGTGCAATGGCTACAATACCTGTGTAATGGCTGAGTCCCTGTCACCTGTGTAATGGCTACAATACCTGTGTAATGGCTCCCTGTCCCTGTGTCACCTGTGTTCTGGCTACAATACCTGTGTAATGTCCCTGTTCCCTGTCCCCTGTGTAATGGCTCCCTGTCCCTGTGTAATGGCTACAATACCGGTGTAATGGCTACAATATCTGTGTAATGGCTCCCTGTCCCCTGTGTAATGGCTACAATACTTGTGTTCTGGCTACAATACCTGTGTAATGGCTCCCTGTCTACTGGCTACAATACCTGTGCACTGGCTCCCTTTCCCCTGTGTTCTGGCTACAATACCTGTGTACTGGCTGCATACTGTGTTACTGGCTGCAATATACCCCACCTGTGATGCTGAGCTGTATACTCCTGACACAATATGTGGAATACAGGGGACCAAGTGGGTGAATTATATAAGGGGTGGGGCTTATGAGAAGTGGGAGGGGTCAAAAGGAGGGGCGGGCCTGGTGCCTCCCATCCTAAAAATTCACCAGCCGCCACTGGTCCCAGACCTCCAAACTGGTCTGGACATGCGTTAGTCGGGCAGAGTGAACTTGCATAGTCAGTCCGCATGATCTCCATTCCTGGCTGCAAGGCATAGTGTTCATCAGTAAGTGTGTGGCAGAGGTCTTTGACTCTCTGTCCAGCTGCCAGCTCTTCAGCTGGGTGGTCTTTACCATTCCATGGCTCGGCCTGTCGCTGGGGAGAGGGCCCGACTGCTCCGGCTTCCTGGAACTCCACAGTTGTTGCTGGTGCTTGGTATCTTGCTGTCAATGTCACTCCACCATCCAATCTATGCTCTTACCTCCATCAATGACCCCAACCGGGCTAGTTGTGCCTTCCCTGCAGGGGGTTAAACAATCCTCCCAGACACAGGCAGCTCACCATCACCATAGGCATCACAGAGGTGGTTACATGAAAGGAAAGGTACTAATAGTGTTTTACCGTATTAAAACCAAACTTTATTGTAAAAAATATAGATCAACTCCCAAAGCAGGAGTACAGACTCTAGTACACACGGGCAGTAAGCATGACTAAGGCATACCAGATGTAACCGTCCCCATAAATACATAACTAAAGACTGATCCCTTTCCCTAATTAAACAATAACCACCATGACACTGCTTGGAGAAAATCGGCCGTAGCGGCCATTTATTAACAAAATAACCAAATAAAAAGCATTCCTTAAAACAGGAATAACATAATGATACCATAAACCTCACAATAAACCTAAGGTTGCTGATCTTTGGAGGCACCAAGTATCCAGGATCCACTCCGGTATCTGCGTACCACTTAAACGGTCCCCAGCCGCACCGCACCGGCTCAGGGGACAACCTCAAACATTCTGCAGATACCACTCATTTTAACTTACAAGTTAATGCACCAACTGGCACTCCACAGGGGACTCCATACCTGAGATGGGTCCCTAATATGATCATCAGAGCAAATTTGTAAACACCTCCAAAGACCTCAACCACCACAGCACAAAGTGTGAAACCTCACACCTTTGTGCCCTGCCAAAAACGTAGAGCTCTCTGCACCCCATCTTGCAAGCCTAAAGCCCATAAATCAGTACCCACTGCGTTGAGATGGACACCGTCACTGCGCAGATACCGTCAGATATCCACCTCCAGGTCTAGGTGCCTGACCACCAAGCCACCATTCCGCACAATGAATTTGCCTACTTCTTTATTCACCTTGACCCGTGCTTTGTTCAATTTGCCAACTGACCTGGCAAAATGGCAGGATGTGCGTCCCACAATGTCTGACCAAATCACCACTGTCTCTGGAAAAGCCATGCGACGCCGGATGACATCAAATTTGATATCCCGAATAAGATGGTGCATGGACCTGACACCCAAGTCATTGCTAACGGCGTGTATGACCAAGACAGCAGGAGCCCTATCTCAGTGTGCAAACTTATGTACCTCTGGAATAACATTCCCGGAATCCCTATCCATCTGATACTAGCCTCAAACCTGGACATGCCCAACTGTGAACCGTTAGGCCTAACATCAGCCCGCTTAGCCTCCCCAGTGTACAAAAGAGTGACCTAAGATCCAAACGAGAAGGGCACCATCTGTGAATAAAACAATAACATACAATAAACAGACAACACTTATACAAAGGCAACATGAATGGAACAACAACAGAAAAGACCCAACTGCTCTGGCTCTAGTCCAAGTGGGGACGGACATACATTTTGAACCTGTCCGATTCCCACCTGCTGATGCATTTTACAATCGCATTGTCCAAACCCCACCTGGCTGCTTCCGTGGCCACCCCGATGTGGAAGGAATGAGAAGAATAACTTCCCGCCTCGAAACCCGCAGCCGTTGAACAGCGCCAAAATACTGCCACAAATTGAAAAAATGGATAATGCAGAACCATCTAGATGAATAAGGAAGGAGCCCGGCAGGGCGACACTGTAAATATTCTACCACCGTGAAAACCGGACAAATGGGAGAGCCATGCACCCGGTCTGATGTGTCCTGGATCGGCGGATAAATAAGACCACCGCAGAGCCGTCACAGCGGACATCTCCTGCTGGCAAGCCCCCTTGAGCAGATTTGGACACACTGACCAATTCGCTGATCATGAGGGCTCCGTAAAAAGCCAAGGCGAAGAGCATACAAAACTCAGCTGTAGAAGCAAGGCAAAAGTAACTGGCCATCTCCCGTTAGGCCTATTAGAACTCTTGCGATACCGTTTTACAGCCTGTTTAACCAAGAAGTCCTTGGTGAAATCCGGCATGCCCCATAACTTGAACCAGAAGGCCGAACTGTCCAACTTATGATTAATGGCAGAAAAAGACAGTCCCTCTGTATAATTCAAGCAAATTAAATAGATTAAAAGGTGTCTGACCGTGTCCACCCCTGCTCGAATCAGAAGCTCCCAGCAACCCCGCCAGACCTTGGATTATGAAGACCATGTCGCCTCACTCAAGGTGTTACAAATTAATCCGGAGATGATTCCAATGCAATTTCCCACAGCCACCATGGACACCCTGTGTTGCTCTGCGTCCTGTGCCAACTCCCGCAACCTGTCCAACTGAAAGCGAGGCAAAGCATCAGCCAAAGTATTTTTCATCCCTGGAAGATGAACAGCATATAAAAAGACATTTAATTGAAGGCAACGCAAAACTACATGCCGTAGAAGCCGAATAACCAGCGGAGAAGACCCTGACAGCTGATTAATGACTTGGACGAAGCCAAGGTTGTCACAGTATAGCCGAACTTCCTGGTTGCGAAGGGACTCTCCCCATATCTCTATGGCAACCATGACTGGAAACAGTTCGAGAAGAACTATATTCTTCAAAAAACCCACCTCCTACCATGCAGCAGGCCAGCGTTCCGCACTCCACTGTGCTCCATACCACGCGCCGTAACCAGCAGAGACGGCAGCATCCGTGTAAAGGTCCAAATCATGATTACTGATCGGCCCAATCATCAAGAGAGATTGCCCATTAAACGTCTCCAGGAACACGTGCCACACATGAAGATCAGCACTGTGCTCCCTAGTCAATCATATAAAATGCCTTGGGGAGCGCACCCCCACCGTGGCGGCCGACAGCCTCCGGGAAAAAACTCTACCCATCGGCATAACACCCAAGCAAAATTAAGCTTGCCCAACAGCGATTGTAAGTCACGTAGCTGAATCTTAGGTTTGCCAACAACACGCCACACTTCGTTCTTAAGGGCAATCAACTTATCCTCCAGCAAACGACATTCCATTGCCTGTGAGTCAATGACTATCCCTAGGTACTTAATCAGCGAAAACGGGCCCTCCGTCTTGTCCGTCGCAAGAGGTATACCAAACAGCTCTGCTATGTGCTGGACAGTGGCCAACAAGACACCACATACTTTGGAAGAAGCAGGGCCAATGCATAGAAAGTCATCCAAATAATGAATAACCAAATTGACCCCACCCCCCCGAAACGTCCCAAATAGAGTTGAGCGAACACCTGGACCTTCGGGTTCAGAGGGTCCGAACGAACTTTGGAAAAAAGTCCGGGTTTGGCACCGAACGTTGCCCGAACTTTATCCCGGACCCCGAACCCCATTGAAGTCAATGGGGACCAGAACTTTTAGGCACAAAAATGGCTGTAACAAAGTCCTGGCAAGTGCTAGAGGGCTGCAAAAGGAAGTACCTACCTAGTGCAGTCAGATCGCTCAAAGCAGCAGTATGTGAAATCTCAAATTACTCCCACAATGTGATCGTTGTGTACGATCGCACAATCTGATCATTGTGTACGATCGTAACGATCGTTGTGTTAGGCAGGGTTTGATCTGCAATGTGTCACTCAAAGCAGCAGTATGTGAAATCTCAAATTACTCCAACAATCTGATCGTTGTGCATGATCGTAGCGATCGTTGTGTTGCCGTGCATCTTCACCCACGTGGAGCATCACCGTGGGAGGCAGCATCTCTGGCGTCTCTTGGCGGGCAAGCGGGACTGGAGACACAGGGAGGCCCAGCCTGCTGAGCTCTGCCCATGGTGAGGATTCCTCCCAGAGCAGGAGCCGCAGCCAGCGGCTGTGGCATGTCTGGAGGATCCCAAAGGGGCTCCTAAGATGGCGCTGAGCTCGGGTGGGGGAGGGGGGCTGAAGCGCTTCGGGGACCTTGCTCTCCAAGCACACAGAGCCGTGGGATCCCTCAAGGCTGTGTCTGCCATCACCATCAGGGCAGCGACCTGCTGCTGGAGCCAGTCTGCGCCCATAGTTGCGGCCATAGATTGAAGCTGCCCGACCAGGGGGTCCAGGTTACCCATGGCTATATTCACCTCGGAGGCACTAAGTCAGCAGCAGAGGACACCAGCCGAACATGCTTCCTCCAATGTTCTTCCTCCATGAGTCTCCTTTCCAGGAGTGGAAGCCTGCTTACCCACCTTCCTACCTGGCTGAAACCCCTCCCTTCTGGTACTTAGATAACTTAACCCTGTACGTGCTTGATAGCACTGTCACCCTTGTCATGCTAGCCCTTCGCTATTTTTACTGGGCTGTACTTGACAAGCACAGCTGGTCACAGTCCCTTTTGTTCACTGAGCTAGTAACCCTCCCTTCCTGGTTGCAAACACCTCTCTATGGAGTGTATAGGCTTCCAATGGTGTGTGCTGACATCATAGGCCACAACCAATACCTGATCTGTCAAAAAACCTGACATTTAACACCTACCCATTTTAGAGGGCTCTAAACTCACCTCCCACCAAACCTCAGCTCATCCCCAGCTGAGAAATTTTGAAAAAATAGCGCCTGGGCCCAGGAGCAAGGCATCCCATGATCTAAGAAATAGAAAGGGGAAAAGGGGAATAACTTGGATGGGGACTACAAATAAATAAGTACAAAAATAGATTTAAATCTTTGTGGATATTTACACCTGTACCCAGTAAATACATATTCTTAACTACCGTCCCTCCAACTAACAGCATGGAACACAACCAAAATAAATATCCAAGCCAGAGCACTTCTCCCAAGGGAAAAGTACTCCCGCTCATATACTTGTAGAAGAAGGTCTTGACTCTCACCGGATAGAGATGGACAGCTGTCCCATCCCTGGGATCCTAACAGAAGAGATAACAACTAGACCTCAACTAACTACACAGCACACAGGTCTTCTGGGAGGGGGTTATAGACCTCCCAAAAGAGCAACAAACAGCACACTGTAGCAACGTCTTTTTCCTGTCTGATCTGTCAGTGAGGGGGTAGATCCCACTGACAGAAACAGCATAGGGGAAAAGGAAACAAATGAAGTTAGTCTCTTTTTAGAGTTCCTGGTGGGGGGGGCCCCTCCCCGGACAGCAGGCTCCTAAAAATTAAAATAGTCTGAACAAACCTCACCCCAGTGTCCTTTCAATGGACTTCCATTGGGCACAGGGTGGCAGGTGGTATGTTCTGGTAAAAGTCAGGAGACAAAAAGAAAAACCCTGCAGCACTCTCCAGAAGTCCTTGGGTTTGGGTTTATGCAACTCACCTGACTCTCACAGTCCTTCATGCATAAAACCGAGGGTAAGGTAACTGTCTTCGGCCCCCTTCTGCTGTCTCTCGAATGACAGAGCAGCTCTGGGTCTGGCCGACCCACTTTAACAACCAGCACCCTCTCTCTGTAAATGGACCTCCTGATCCGCCACTCTTGCTTGATCTCCAAGAACCGGGCCCACAACTCATTCTCTGGCCCCCTTTGCAGCTTCCGGACATGCAGATAGCCCAAACAAGGTTGTCCTCCCAGTCTTCCCTTGAGCTCTCCATGACTTCCATTGTTTGGGATGGGACATATGGGAAGTCCAGGCCCCACGCCAGGGCTACCCTCCATTGCACCTCCCTCTGAAATCTGGACAGTCTCGGTAACTCCTTTGGATTTCCTCTCCTGGGAAGGACATCAGCATCAGGGGATCTCATCACCCATTGTTGATAAGTGGGTGCCCTGGTCTGGGTGGTGGATGGCCTGCGTAAAAACAGCTGTTGGATGGCTTTAAAGCTTAAGGCTCCTGCAGTGGGCTTGAGTGTCACCGTGGGTTCTTGCTCTATTATAAGAGGGGTTCCCTAAATACTTGACCCTCAAGTCTCCCACTCTTCTTCCTCCACTAAGCTTGACCCCGGAGATGACCTTTCTGTCAGTCTCTCTAATGACCCAACCTCAGCCTGCAGTCTGGGGGAGCCTAGATCCAAGACCCGGCCCTCACCTTCCCATTCCAGCTCACCAGAGAAAGCCTCTCTCTCTGGCAGCTGCTCCTTATGGATGGGCATGGAAAGAGACTTAGGGCTAACCGGCACATCAGGGACTTTAACTGGTTGCGGCATGGTAGTACTTACTGGGACCATGTCCCTAGCCAGGTCACGGGCCTCTTCTACTTCTTCCCCCGAGTCCTCTGCATTCACGGGGGAGTCGCCAGGCCGCAACTCTATCCTGCCTTTGGGTGGTGACACCAGGCCCGATACGGTCTTTCAGGAGTTCTGCAGCTGCAGATGACAGACTCCTGTGCACAGGTCCACCGCGTAATAGCATGGCTCCTGCGGTGTGGATACCAGCCGGGTCAGCGGCTCATCACAATGGCTGAACCGGGCCCAAGCAGTGACCTCTGCGCTAGGTATTCGACACTCCGGGCACAGCAAGCATAGCCACTCAGTCCCCTTGATCAAGCCCAGGACGAGTCCCCCACGAAGCACCAATTGGACTCCAGTGCCGCTCCGGCTTGTCCGGCAACCACAGTAGCACAGGTAATGCGGCCCCCTCCACCATCTTCAGCTGCCTCCTGGTGTGTCTCCCAAACCAAGAAGCTCTCTACTTCTCCAGGGCGTGGCACCACCCCCTCATTCCCAGACTAGCTGGCACCGCGAGATATGATAGGCAGACTCGTTCCTGGTCACGCCGCTGTAACCCCTGGTGTGAAGGACGAAAACTTGCAGACACACTGACTACAGCAGGACTTGTCCTAGCATGTTGGCTCTTTCGGTAGTTGCCGGTAGCAACAGTAATCATAGTAACCCCTGTCTTCCTGAAGGGAACACTTTTAGCACAGTCCCGCCCACAGGCACTCACAGTCTTACCCCGATCACCCCGGGCAACAGGAAACAGCTCCGGGCACACTTTAATGTTTGAGGCAGGAGTTTGAAGCATAGGTTTGGTGTGTTTGTAATCCAGTGAAGAATGTCCAGCCTGGACATATTTGTAATCTATGGGCGTGATTGCATGCCGTGACTGCCATGGGTGATAACATAGTTACATACCGTATATACTCGCGTATAAGTCGAGTTTTTCAGCACATTTCTTGTGCTGAAAAAGACCCCCCTCGAC
Source organism: Glandirana rugosa (assembly GCA_018402905.1). Taxonomy (NCBI): domain Eukaryota; kingdom Metazoa; phylum Chordata; class Amphibia; order Anura; family Ranidae; genus Glandirana; species Glandirana rugosa. The sequence continues at coordinate 302,624 of BLSH010511396.1, read as the reverse complement.
TTATACCCGAGTCAGTGTCTGTGGGTGATGAGTAGATTGACATTAAACAGAGCCGTGCTGCTTCTAAGAGACGTTCTGTGCTTTGTAAGTGTGACTAATCACATTGGAATGCAGAGAATGCTGAGAGAGGTGTCAGATTCTCAGCTTGATGTCGGGGAGGTGGGCAGGCCAAGCTGATGATAGCTGTTCAGTCCTGCCCACCTCCTGATCTCCGTGAAGAGCTGCAGCTCTCTCTCTGCATTCTCAGCATTCTCTGCATTCCAATGTGTTTAATCACACTTACAAAGCACAGAACGGCTCTTTAGAAGCAAAGAACAAAGAGACACCTCTAAGTGCAATCAACAAGGTACAATAATTTATTGAAACGGTTAAAAACACTCACAAGATCCCAGGTATATACAGGCACAATCACAGTCCAAAGACATGGAGAAGGGGCAGGTGTAGGACACCAATCCAGCTAGGGGAGATGATCCGCAGTGTGGCTGCAGCGTCTCCAATCGTTCACCGATGGATGGTAAACAGCCGGCTGAAGCGGTGTGGGAATGAGGCTGGGAGCGCAGGAGCGATCGTCTCGGGTGGATGAAGTCACAGATGCGACGCGTTTCCTTGACAGCAGGCTCCGATGACGTGGGTAGCCAGCATCACTTCTTCAGTAGCTGTTTTATATGAACTCCGTCAGTCCCAGGAGCACCTGCTATCCCTTCCCCTTTGCCTGAAGAAGTGACGTTGGCTACCCACATCATCGGAGCCTGCTGTCAAGGAAACGCGTCGCATCTGTGACGTCATCCGCCTGAGACGATCGCTCCTGCGCTCCCAGCCTCATTCCCACACCGCTTCAGCCGGCTGTTTACCATCCATCGGTAGTGAACGATCGGAGACGCTGCAGCTACACTGCTGATCATCTCCCCTAGCTGGATTGGCGTCCTACACCTGCCCCTTCTCCATCTCTTTGGACTGTGATTGTGCCTGTATTTACCTGGGATCTTGTGAGTGTTTTTAACCGTTTCAATAAATTATTGTACCTTGTTGATTGCACTTAGAGGCGCCTCTTTGTTCTTTGCCTCTCTTTCAGTTTGTTTATGAACCTGGGTTCCGGTTCATCCTCTGAAGGCAGCCTCTGGTGCTATTTCCTTGGACTACCACCTTTGACTACACAAGTTTCTAAGATACTGTAAGCAGTTGATTCATGTCATTTATGCCCCTTCTGTTTTATTTCCTTGTATGCCTGTTGATATTTGCGCCCTATACTTGCATGGCTCTTAGAAGCAGCACAGCTCTGTTTAATGTGAAACTAAACTACCTTACTCATCCCTTATGTGTTCTGGCTACAGTCTCTGTGTCCTGACATTAATATCCCTGTGTCCTGGCATTAAAATCCCTGTGTCCTGGCATTAAAATCCCTGTGTTCTGGCTAAAATCCCTGTGTTTTGGCACCCTGTCCCTGTGTTTTGGCACCCTGTCCCTGTGTTCTGGCTCCCTGTCCCTGTGTTCTGGCACCCTGTCCCTGTGTTCTGGCTCCCTGTCCCTGTGTTCTGGCTCCCTGTCCCTGTGTTCTGGCTCCTGCATTTCACACCCTAGGCTTATACGTGGGTCAATAAGTTTTCCCATATTTTTTGGGCAAAAGTAGGGGGGTCGGTTTATACACGGGTCGACTTATACACGAGTATATACGGTAGTAGTTAAGGCTGAAAAAAGACAACAGTCCATCCAGTTCAACCTGTGTAGGAGTACTCTTGTCAGTACCCATATCCCTGTATGTTGTACTTATTGAGATATACATCCAAGAGTTTTTTTAAATATATCCATACTCCCCGCAGTCACCACTAGTTGTGGGAGAGAGTTCCGCATCCTTATTGCCCTGACAGTGAAGAAACCCTTACGAATTCTAAGATTAAACCTTTTCTCTTCTAGTTTCAATGTGTGTCCCCTTGTCCTTCTACATTCCCTGAGACTGAACAGTTTATCTTTTATGCTTGGATCCCCATTAAGATATTTATAGATCACAATCATGTCCCCTCTCAAGCGTCGCCTCTCCAGGGAGAATAAGTTTAGCGCTTGCAAGCGTTCCTCATAAGTAAGGTCTTCCACTCCCTTTCTCAGCTTGGTTGCCCTCCTTTGGACTCTCTCCAGCTCCAGTATATCCTTTCTGAGGACTGGTGACCAGAACTGGACAGAATACCCAAGAGGTGGCCTAACCAGGCTTTTATAAAGTGGCAGAATTATAGTTTTATCACTGGAGCATATCCCCTTATTTATGCATGCTAATATTCTACCTGCTCTGGCTGCTGCAGCTTGACATTGCATGCTATTGCTCATTCTGTCATCTACTAGGACCGCTAGATCCTTCTCCATTCTTGATTCCCCCAGAGGCTCACCCCCTAGTGCGTATTTTGCATTTATGTTTTTTGCCCCCAAGTGCATTACCTTAAATTTCTCTACATTAAACCTCATTTGCCATTTTTCTGCCCACTCCGTTAATTTGTTCAGGTCATTCTGTAAGATGTCACTATCCTGTTGTGATGTTATCGCCCTGCTTATCTTTGTATCATCAGCAAAAACCGAGACTGAGTTATTAATCCCGTCCCCCAGATCATTAATGACTAAATTGAATAGAATTTGTCCCAAGACAGATCCTTGGGGTACCCCACTCGTCACTCCAGACCAGTCTGAGTACACATTGTTAATTACCACCCTTTGGACACGCCCCTGTAACCAGTTCTCTACCCAAGAACAGACCTTCTGGTCCATGCCTGCAGACCTCAGCTTGTAAATCAAGCGTTTATGGGGAACGGTGTCAAATGCTTTTGCAAAATCCAGGTACACTAAATCCACGGGCCATCCCCTATCTAGATGGCCGCTTACTTCCTCGTAGAATGTTAGCAGGGTTGTCTGGCAGGAACGACCCCTCATAAACCCGTGCTGATTACTGCTAATGATGTTACCTTCCTCAGTTACTTTTTGGATATAGTCTCTAATTATCCCCTCCAATAACTTACTCACTATTGATGTTAGGCTGACTGGCCTGTAATTCCCAGGAATATGTCATCAATAGCTAAGGTAGGTGATCAGTCTTGGAGACGACTATACAATCCGCATCCCATGAATTGGTAGAGAAAAGAAAGGAAAAGCCAGGGCCAAATCCAGGATCTGAAAAATGGTTCAGGCCAAGTTAAGGGGACTTTAATGGATTAGTTGTCGTCTACAGTGAGCACAGACATATTTGTTTCCATAAAATGATTTTTATTTGAACAATTGAAAATTACCATACATTTGTATTGGAGAGGAAATGATGTATAAATACTTATAACAAAGCCATCCAAAGAGTGTAGATAGTACTCTGTATTGTGGAATAAATAGTCAAGGTTTTGCAGTCTTTTCTGCTTCCTCAGGACTATTCCACGTACAATATATACATCTATCAATCAAGAGAAAAAATTCCATCAATGACATAATCCTTCATCACATATTCAACGAATGGTACACACATTTACATATATGCTCACCACAATATTCCTTCTTCTGAGGGAGTGCCGCCGCATAGGGTGGCCAGAAAATGCCCCCTGCTCCACCAAATGGCAGGTGGTGCCAGAACCACCTGCCCCGTCAGGGTAAAGTTGGACCGCTTTTCACCCTTCACATGGAGTTTCTATAAATTTCAAATTAAAACATGGGGTAGTGTAAAATAGGATGTCCAGAAATAGTTAATCCCCCCATCTCAGGCCAACTGATTCATGAAGCCAGTGCCTATATGACTAGTGTCACTGCATCTCTTCAAATGGCCTCAACTTATCCATGTCCATACACTCATAAACCGGATAATACACCCTCTCAAGCAAGGAGGGGTATCCATATGAGGTCATTGTGTTTAATTACATGGTGGAGAGATCCAAACAGACACAGCTACTAATGTCCAAACCGAGGGTTCATAGTGCTTCAAAGTTGGGGCAATATACAGCCTAATCATGCTATCAAAAATCAAAACAGGTCCTTACCTTAATCCTTAGTGACCGGGAGATCATAGCAGCAGGACGCCAGAAGGCTTCCATGCTTCACTGCGTTCCCGGTCCTTCTAAAAAAGCCGATCCCCCGGAAGTGACAGAGCCGGCCAACGTCCGACACCACTCAACGTACCAACGCACAGTGTGGTGCGAACGTCCGGCGCAGCCCTCCGACGTCACCTGTGGTCCGAACGTTTGGTTTGGCGGCACATGCGCAGTTCCCCCAACGTGACGACCGATGTCGTCAGAGGCAAATGAGGGGGGAGTAATCCGGGCCGTGCCACCAATCCCTGGTAAAAATTCACCTATGGGATGGCATAGGGCATGGAGAGCCCTTTTGCCATATCCGAGCGTCGGAACAGAAGCCCAAGGACTCAGATAGACCAATGGGACAGTTCCAACTCACAGCGCCATCTACCCCCAGAGGAAGGAATTTACATTTTGATTTGCATTTTATTCAAATCCATACAATTATGCTATAATCATAGACTACCTGAAGACCTCAATGTGTCACATCATGGTCAAGTAAAGATATACAGGCAATATTATCTTAGTCTATGGTGTATATCCCAACCGGGAGAGGCAAAAAAAACCCCCCACCATACATTAAATTAACACAGAGAAGAGGGCCCCAAGAGGGGCAAGCACACGTAGGCAACAGGGGGGAAAGGGCATATAGACATACATAATATACATATGCGTATGACAATATAGTGTTTGGCCATTACAGAAAGGCATTGAATGTTAAGGACGTGTTGAGTCCTGGGGGTTCAGTGGCCCTCTGGTTGTAGATCCACTTTGCCTCCCTCCTCAGTATCATCCCATCAAAGTCACCCCCCCGGGGGTTCGGAATAACATTCTCTAATACATGGAAGGACACAAAGGAGGGATCAAAGCTATGCTTCAATCTGACATGTTTACATATCTGGGTGTATAATAGACCTGCATCCAGGTAGTACAGATGGTCCTGTATACGTCTAACGTGCACCACATCTACACATGGCCATATAGACCACCCCCACTGTTTGGCAATCTGCATAGGTTTTGGATCTAAATTGTCCTCCTCTGGGTAAGGGAAATGTAGTCCCTTCCCTTATCCAGGGACATTGTGGGCAACTACCACACCTAAAGGTACCAGTTCCACCCGAGGCCCCCTCTGCAGAGGCCGGGGTTGTATAGTGACTGTGCACCAGTTTGTCTCGGATGGAAGGTGATTTCCTATACACGACCTCCGGTCGGTCCCTCACATATCTAGAAATGGTGGTATCTTCGGCCAGAAAATGCCAATTTCTGGCCAAGATTTCCCTAAATGCCTCCTGACTGTCGCTGAAGGTAGTAACCAATTTGGTTGTATTTACAGACTCACGTTTTTTAGTATGGAAAACGCGACTCTGTCTTTCTTGGGATTTGGCCAGCTGATAGGCTTTCTTTAATACCTTTTTACTGTATCCTCTCTTCCAGAGGCGAAGAAATAGGGATCGTGCCTCCATTTCAAAATCCCCGTCCCTGGCACAGTTCCTTCTTAGTCTATGATATTGACTATAAGGAATACTACGTACCAGGGATCGGGGATGTGCTCTGTTGAAATGTAGGATCGTATTACCTGCTGTTTGTTTCCCGTAGAGAGAGGAGAAGATGAACCCTTCAGGACTAATGTACAGTTGTAGCTCAAGGAACGAAATGCTATTGAGGTCCGATTGGACCATGAATTTAAGGTTGTATTCATTCTTGGAAATATGTACCATGAATTCAGAAAGTTCCTCAGCCGTTCCAGTCCAGATGACCAAAACATCATCTATGTACCTCCGCCACAATAATATATGGCAAAGGTACATAGACGAGGCGTCATCTGAAAAAAGGGATCTTTTTCAAAAAAGGGATTTTGAACACTCAAAATCCGCATTGAACTGCTTGATGAAAATGGACATTGTGAGAGCATTCGGGATGATGGCTCCTCCTCCTCCTCCCCTTCTTCTGGGGATGAGGGAGATGAGTCCAAAAAATTTCCAAAGCTCCAGACATCTAGACTGGAACGGCTGAGGAACTTTCTGAATTCATGGTACATATTTCCAAGAATGAATACAACCTTAACCGCTTGCCGACCGCGTGCCGTCTTTTGACTGCAGCAGTCTGGCAGCTGTGTGCGAATTGACGAAAATAGACGTCGATCGTGTGCACAGCTAGGGGGAACGCGCGCACCCTCCAGCGCGATTGCGACGGTCCCATTTGTTGCCAGACCGTTCAATCAACATGAATAGACCAATGGATTTTGGTCTATTCATGTTGATCGTCCAGGGAATAGGATTTCTTCCCCTACCTGTGAAATGTAAACACAGGTAGGGGAAGTGATGTCATCTCCCCTCTCTGCTTTCTATTCCGTTGCAGAGAGGAGAGAGAGACATCTAAAAACGTGAGTTGCACAAACAGCACACTGACAACAGGTCACATAGGCACATTTAACCCTTTGATCGCCCCCTGATCGCCCCCCAGTTAACCCTTTCACTCCCTGTCACCCCCTGTCACAGTATTATATAGTGCAGCGATCTGATTTTTACCGATCACTGTACTTGTGACCCTTGTGATGCTAAATCAGTGTTAGGGTAGATAGTATTAGGCCTAGTTAGGTGTAAATACCCCCCTTGCCCCCCCAATAAAGGTTTTAACCCCTTGATTGCCCCCTGTCACCTGTGATCACCGTATAAGTGTCACGGGTGACGCTAGCTAGCTAGATAGTTTTTTTCCCCATCAGATTACCCGCCGTATATTATTTTATATACCTTTTATAGGTTTTAACCCCTGATCGCCCGGTGGTGAGCCCAGTTAGGTTTTAGCATGCGTTAGGGTCAGCGTAAATACCAGGCAGGGCCAGTTAGCGAGGTACTCTGACACGCACTCACACATTAGGTAGGTGCTAGATATTATTGTAATATCTGATCAGATCAATTTCTGCGATCTGATCAGATCTATATTAGCGCCCCCCCTTAGATTTAGTGTTCTAAAAAACGCAGCGTTAGCGCGATCAGCCCAGATAACTGCTAACACCTGCATTTAGACTCTCTGCCCAGCCCAGCCCACCCAAGTGCAGGATCAATAGATCACTGTCACTTACAAAACACAAAACACATATCTGCAGCCTTCGCAGAGATCACGCCCGATCCCTGCGAATTCTGACAGTGAATTTGGTAGCGACTTGACACAGGCTCTGAAAACCAGGTGCACTTTTTTGCCTGTGAGCCTCACTTGTGTACCTATAAATTTAGAGACCATGTCTAATCCAGGGTACACTAGTGAAGAGGCCTACGCGATTGTGAGTATGACAGAAGAGAGTGATGGGGAAGACTCACTGTCAGATTCAGACTCACCAATCGAGTTGATATTCGACAGCGGCTCCATGACAGATAGCTCTGACGATTGGGTGGTCCCTGCTAAGGTCAGGCGTACCAGATCCCGTTTAGCTGGCGCTGAGGTGCAAGAACCGCAGGGCTCTCGTATGGAGCAGAGACCCAGTACTAGCGCTGCTACCCCTTCTGGGGACCTGGCAAGCACCAGCGGCCTAGTACATCCTGGTCATACAACCAGCACTGCAGTAACACTTGGCGATGTGGCGAGTCCCATAAGTGCAGTTCAAGCTGGTGTGGCTAGCACGAGTAATGCCCTGCAGCCACGAAGACGAAGAACACAGGCCCGCAGAGCCCATAGTGCCATTTCTGACGCGCTTGCAAACCCTGATTGGCAACCCACCACTGATGCGTACTTCCCCATTCACTGCCCAACCCAGAATTCCGGTGAATACAGTTGATTTTAGGGCCATTGATTTTTTTTTGCTGAATTTCACCGAAGATCTCTATAGATCTATTGTGGACCAAAGCAATTTATACGCTGGTCAATACATCGCCGCTAATCCCCATTTGTCCCCTGCCAGAAATTGGAAACCAATTACGGTTTCTGAATTTAAGACCTTCTTGGGCCTCACCCTCAACATGGGCATACATCATCTACCTGAATTGTGGTTATATTGGCCCAATGACTCAATTCATCACATGTATGTCTACTCTGCTTCCAGGGCCAGGACACGATATGAGCAGATTCTGCGGTTCATGCACTTCAGTGACAATCGACTTGATCATCCATATGGAGACCCTGAATTTGACCGGCTCTACAAAATTCGGCCCCTCATAAACCACTTCAACCAGACGTTCGCAACACATTTTATTCCCAACCAAGTTGTGTGCGTGGACGAGTCCCTGATTAAATTTGCTGGCCGTCTTGTTTTCAAACAGTACGTCCCCAACAAGCGTGCCAGATACGGGGTCAAGTTGTATAAGCTCTGTCACAGGGCCACAGGCTATACATGTAGTTTTATGGTTTATGAGGGCCAAGATAGCCGCATAGAGCCGGAAGGATGCCCAGACTACATGGGGAGTGCTGGCAAAATTGTGTGGAGCTTGTTGTCACCCTTATTCAGAAAGGGGTACCATTTGTACGTGGACAATTACTACACAAGCGTGCCACTTTTTAGTCACTTACTTGATCACCAAATTGGCGCATGTGGCACCGTGCGACCTAATCGCCGGGGCTTCCCTCAACGGCTGGTAGATTCCCGACTTAGTCAGGGGGAGAGAGCCTGCTTGAGATGTGGTAATTTGCTTGCGATGAAGTGGAGGGATACAAAGGATGTTTTCATTCTTTCCTCCATTCATGCAGACACGGCTGTCCAAATTAGAAGGGCGACTGGTGTTGTGGAGAAACCCCTCTCTGTCCACCAATATAACCTTAATATGGGAGGGGTGGACCTCAATGACCAGTTATTGGCGCCCTATATTGGCGCCCTACTTAATTGCCCGTAAATCCAGACGCTGGTACAAAAAAGTGTCTATTTACTTCTTTCAATTGGCTTTGCTGAACGCTTTTGTGCTATACAAAGCGTCAGGACGGACTGGACCTCTCCTGCAATTCCAGGAAGAGATCATCAGAGCCCTTCTGTATCCAGATGGCTCTGCACCCCAAGTTCCCAATCCACATGCAGTGAGCCGGCTGCATGGACGGCATTATCTACATGCCATCCCTGGTACCCCTACCCAACGATACCCCAAAAAAAGATGTTGTGTCTGCCGACGACGCGGATACAGGCGTGACACCCGATATTGTTGCCCCACCTGTTTGGACCAGCCTGGTCTCTGCATCGGTGACTGTTTCGAGCGCTACCATTCATTAGTTGGGTATTAGCGTAGGGAACAGCACTACATAGAAATAGGACACACTTTCACAGGGTCTCCAAAGATGTCACTGCATTTTTGGAGACCCTAACCTTTGCTCTTTATTGTTATAAAAAAAAAGCGTACCAAAAAAATAAAAAAAAAGTTATAAAAACCAAAAAAATAAAAAAAAATAAAAACCAAAAACAGTTGTACGTTTCTTGTTTTTCTATCTCCATTTTCTCTCTATTCTCTTTCTATTGCTCTCTCTATTGTTGTTTATGCATATCTGTAATGTTTTGTTGCGGTTTATTATAGTGGGTTTTTTTTTTGCAGGTATGCAATGTTTAATGTAACATGTCATTTTTTTTATTCTTAGCAGGAATATTATTTTTTTATGTGTTACTGTTTTTATTAATCTTTATTTAATTTTCAGGTACGCCAGCTGCAGAGCTGATTTATTTAGGGTGACAGCAATAGCGTTTGCTCCCACCATATATATAGCAGCGACTCCAGTGCTGTTGGCGGTGATTTCACCACCACAGTTAACAAAAGAGCAAATATACCGGAGCATAAGGGCAGTGGGTGGAAATTGGGGCGGATTGCCCCTATGCTCCGGTATATTTTTTTTAAAAAGTGGCTATGCCCACCATTAGAAGTGGGAGGATGAAGGGAGGTTTTCTAATGGTGGGCATACCCACCGATTGATTCTTTTTTTCATGAAAAAAAGAACATTACAATATATGCCTAACAAGGACCATCGACATACTAGTATGTTGCTGGCCTTCTCAGGCTCTCCTGTCCCACCGGGGAAAGTGAGAATGCAGCTGGTGGTTCCGCCAGCTTACCATAGAGCTGATTGAAGACTAGAATGGCTCCAATCATCTCCATGGCCTAAGAAACCGGAGGCTACGAGCATTTTGTGACTTCAGTTTCGCCAGATATAAACAGCGCCATTGGGAAATTGGGGAAGCATCTTATCAAACCGATTTTAGTGTGGTCAGATGCTTTAAGGGCTGGGGAAAGATCTAGAGTTTAGTAGACCCCAAAATGAAAAAAAAATTATATGCGACAATACCTATTTTTATCATAGGGGATATTTAAAATCCCTGTGATAAAAATAAAAATGATAAAAAAAAAGAGAAAAAGATGAAAGGGACAGTGTAAAAATAAAACAAAAAGCAAAATGAATAATAAAAAAAAAAAAAAAAAAGCACCCCTGACCCCGGTGCACGCTCGCAAAGGTGGACGTAAGCGTCAGTTTCATGTCGTATGTAAACAACAATTTCACCATGCATGTGAGGTATCACCACGAACGTCAGATCGAGGGCAGTAATTCTAGCAGTAGAACTCCTCTGCAGATCTAAAGTGGTAACCTGTAAAGGCTTTTAAAAGCTTTTAAAAATGTATATAGTTTGTCGCCGATTCGCGGGTGTGCGTCATTTTTAAAGCATGTAATGTTTGGTGTCTATGTACTCGGCATGAGATCAACTTTTATATTTCACCAAACATTTGGGCAAAATAGTATGCTTTTGTGCATTAAGATTCAAAAAAGTGTTTTTTTCCCCAAAAATTGCGTTTGAAAAATCGCTGCGCAATTACTTTGTGAAAAAAAAAATTGTAACACCCACTATTTAAATCTGTAGGGCCTCTGCTTTAAAAAAATATATAATGTTTGTGGGTTCAAAGTCATTTTTTAGCAAAAAAAAGGATTTTTTCATGTAAATAAAAAGTGTCAGAAAAGACTTGGTGGTTCAAGTGGTTAGAAGAGTGGGTGATGTTGGGCATAAAATTACAGGACCGTTCAAAACCCCCCCAAATGACACCATTTTGGAAAGTAAACACCCCAAGCTATTTTCTGAGAGGCATGTTGAGTCCATGGAATATATTATTTGTTTGTCATAAATGATTGAAAAGTGACAAAAAAAAAAATTACACAAAGTTGTCACTGAAATTATATATTGCTCACCCATGCCATGGGTATGTGTGGAATTACACCCCAAAATACATTCTGCTGCTTCTCCTGAGTATGGGGATACCCCATGTGTGAGACTTTGTGAGTCTATCCGTGTACGGGACCCCAAAAACCAATCACCGCCTTCAGGATTTCTAAGGGCGAGAATTTATGCCTTCACCCCATACTACCTATCCAGATTGCGGAGGCCATGAAATGCCCAGATAGCAAAAAAAAAAAAAAAAATACCCCATTTTGGAAAATAGACACCCCAAGCTA